>PVIJ01002997.1:0-145293 GCA_004024925.1 Scalopus aquaticus | reverse complement strand
GGGGGGGAGGAAGGAGCCGGAGGGAGGGAAGGGAAAGGGCACAAAATGGAATAGAAAAGAACACAAGGGACCATGGAGATGCTTCACGGGTGAATTGGTGGTGGGCTACCCAAGGGGAATGCAAAATGTAAAAGACATAAATAACAATAAAAATATATATTATAAAAAAAAAAAAAGTTCCCTACCCACAAAAGTTCTTGGAAGGATTCCTGGTCTCTTCTTTGCATACAATGGCTCACCTATAAAATGGACAGAATACCCCGAGCCCATGAAGAAGCAGCCAGCGCCTGTCTGGTTACAACATCTCCTTTATTGAATGCCCACAATGGGGAGGGTTCTGGGGTGAGCTCACTTTTCTAGCAGGCAGCAGGCTCTAAACAAATGACCACAGGAGGGTGTGTTTGGACTGTGTAGGAGGCAAACAGCTAGAATGCCAAGAGAGACCCATCCACTTGGTTTAGACTGGAAGTCATAAAATCTTTGGTCTTCTTTTTTCTCTGCCTTCCCTTCCTTTCCTCCTCTGCCCTTTTCCCAATCCCACTATCGAGCAGGAAGATAGAAGCTGACTGAAATTCCATTCCATGTCTTGTTTACATCTCTCTTGTACAGCCATCAATTGCACAACTTTAGTTTAGTTGAAGGAGCCTGAGTTGGCAGCCTCTGCCACTTTCTAGCTATTAGTGTGACTCAGACAGATAAGCTTCTGCAGTCTCATTTTGCTCAGATGTTAAAGACCCTCTTTGACCCAACAGTGCCATGCAAGAGTCTACTACGATTCCCAAAATGTTGGGAAATAAGACAATTCTTGCTGGAACCCCATCCACTGAGAAATCCGGAGAGTCACTGTTTTCAGGTATAGGCAGGAATATAGGCTAGTGGTGTTGGGCCCTGGAAGCCACAAGGAAGCCCAGCCAGAGAGAGACCGAGCTGTGCAAACAGTAGAATAAGGAGGCCACATGGTGTAATCAAATAAACTTAGGGCTGAGTCCCTACTCCAAAACTCCACTATATGATTTGGGTCGGCTTATGATGTCATCAGTTTACTCAGCCTCGTGATGGGAATAATAAAAATACCTTTCCCACAGAGACCCAATAAGAATTCATTGAATGAATGCATTAAAATTGCTTTGGACAGTGCTTGCCACATGGTAAATCCTCACTGTAAATCCAATTAAAATGGTGATGATGATGACGACGACGACAACTATAACGGCAATGATGGAGGAAAGAGGCTCAATGTGACATACAAGAAAGAGATTGGTATTAAAAAAAAAAAGATGAAGAGTTTTAATGACATGGATTGGTTAGATAAAGGAGCATGAAAGGAAAAGGACTCAGGCAAGCAGTTCAGGACCACAGCAACAAGCCATGCAGGAAGTGTTGAGCTTTTCCGTGGTGCTGGCTATGGGCTTGGGGTCCAACTGTGACACCATAATGGGCCAGGGTCTGAGTTTCCACGTGCTAAAGTGGCCTCAGGCTAGTTTGCATGCAGCCTATCCACAGAGGATTTATCTGGATTTATCCAAGTACCTGTTCTGGCATGGTTGTCTAAGATGCCTTCTTACTCTATATATCAAAGTAAAAACCACAAGGTTAACCTAGGATTATTTTTTTTTTAGTATCAATACATATGACTTTTTCAACCATGACTTCCCTTGCTTTCTGCCATCTCTCCCACCCCCTGCCCCATTGTCCTCCAGACACCAGATACTATCACTAGATAACGTGTTATCTCCAATCTATTCTCTAATATGATGACAAAATTTCCCAAACATAGGGAATACTGCAGAATATAGCAGCACTGTGCAATCTTAAAGCTATCCCAGGATAAGGGTATAGAGATCCATGAGAGCTGAGCAGGAATATCAGGTGAGTTCCCTTTATCACATATAGACAATTTCTGAATCAAGGCTACGTTTGGAAAGACCCAGATCTTCTTTAACCTTGTTCCAGAGTCCTTCAGCCTCCAAAGGAACTTCTCACCCTCCACACCACAGACAAGTAAATAGGAAGATGGAGGGAGAAATAGACACACATAGACACACACACACACAAACACACACACACACACACAAAACCTTACTTCCAACTTGAGGCCAACTGGTTATATACTGTTTTTGCCCCCGCCAAAGTAAGAAATCAGAGTGGCTTTAGCCTTGGACAGTAAGAAAGAACAAGTCATACTTCTTTTCCATCAGCACTGTCAAACCTAGCTTTAATTAGGTATAAGTATCAGTTTAGAAGGTAGGAGATGGTCTTGGGTAGCTCCTTAACAGTAAGGCAGTAAGCTGTGTCTCACTCAGTTTCCAGCCTATCCACCAGGGGGCAGCACAGCAGCATTCATTAAGTGCCATGTTGACTTGGTAACTGGGGTCATTCAGGCACAGAGAGAGGGATTGGCCATAAGCCAAAACTGTCTGTCGGGGGAAATCTGCTGCTGGGAGTCTGGGAGACCATGTGGCTAAACTGAAGGAGAGATGGTGAGAGAAGAGCATTCAAAAGTATTGGGAACCAAAAGCATGGCTTGTGGCCTTAGAAGTAGTGACACAAGCAACCTTGTCAGCTGGCTCAAGGTCTCTGTCCTTGAGGCTGAGCCAACACCACCACAATGAGCAAATGAGCCCGTGGTCCTGGGGCGGTGGGAAAGTCTGCAGGGACAATAGAAGTGGCAGGATCTTCTATAGGAGACGGTCTCAAGACTCTGCAGTGGGGAGAGAATGGAAACAATAAGTGGCGGGCAGAGCCAATCAGAGTCTCTGTCTCTCTGGGGCTCCTGGGGGGCAGTAAGAGGTCCACACAATGGGATGAGAGCTGCTAAGTATGATGTCTGCACCTCCCAGAGGCTCTGTGAGGCGCTGGCCTCCCCGAGACATGTGGGGTAACGCTAAGGCTCTCATCCATTGCAAACGCTGCTGGCAATGGGCAGCTTTTACCCTCAAAGAGTGGACTAAGTAGTTTTCTTATCCTGACAGAACATCAGTTCCAGACTCAGCAAGGCATAATGGAAAGAGCATGGGTTTGATGTCTGATAGAACCTGCATTCAAAATTCAGTTCTACCTTTGAGTACTTGAGCAGATTACAGGTTCTTGGAATCTTGGCTTCTTTATAAAATGAGTTTATAACCATCTTCCAGGATGTTTTGGAGATTAAATAAGTCATGTATTTTCAAGTATCTGCTACATACAGGGTGTTCTCTTGATAAGTAGCCTCTACTTAATTCCCTTTATTGAAATCAATCTAACATATCTGTCCATGTAAATGTTTGCATAAGATCATTTCTCTCAAGACAGCTGACTGAACCAAAAATAGAAGTTCATGTGAATCTCAAAGCTCTGTCCTTCATTTTTACAACAAAGTAAATCAAACTTTAACAAGCCTTTCATACGTTATTGGAGAACAGCCCAACAGACAAATATGAAAGGACAAATACTTGAGAGGAAACTGAGGGTGCATTTCATTCAGGCGACTATGGCTATGGTCTACCTTAACCCAAGGTAAATATTGACAGTAGCCAACTAGTGTTGACCAACACCCTCTTTCATTGCCTACCCCCCAGCATATGTTCAGGAAGTCAGCAGCTCCATGTTTAGCCAACCAGAACCAACAGTTGCTATTTGGTTAATGATGACATTATCTGGCAAATATTTGGAACAGACCCTTTCCCTGTATCATTTCAGTTCTCAGACGACTGCTTCTTAGGAGGCTGCTGACCACTGCGTGGACTGGCAGTGACGTGCCCGGATTCTGGCTTTGCGCCGCTACGGGTCAGATCCCCCAAGAGATCAGTTAACCTGCCCCCTCATTTTATGAATGGAAAGGAGCCAAGTCCCAAGAAGGAGCAGGGACCAACCCCTGCCCACAGAAAAAGTTAAGATTAATGAGAGGGTCAGCCACTGGTCAAGAGGGAACAGGGGTGAGACACGGCTCATCGAGGGCTGGCAATGTGTCCCCAGGCTCTCAAGCAGCGCTCAGTCTCACACCTCCCTGTGCGAGACAGGGAGCCTCTCCCTTGTCCTTACCCTCCTCTTCTTTGCCAAGGCCTGGAAAGCCATCTACGAGTCAGACTTAGAGGAAAAGACTGCAGGAAAAGCATGGGCTGCGCTAAGCCTGGCCAAGGTGGCACGATTGTATTACAGACTTTCCATGTTGTCACACAGACAGGCAAAAATGGCAAGAAACATAAAACAGACATACGGAAAATATGTGTTTCCTTTTCAGGGAGTTAAAAGTTTGGTTTCCTTTGAAAATGTCAGTTTTCCTTTCCCTTCATCCTCATTAGCCTCCTGGGACACTCTTAAACATACCCAGCAAACAACAGAGTGGGGGAAATGAGGTATTTTTAACTGATATTCTGGGCACAGATTCCTATTGTTCCACAATTTTTGGCTTCACTGGATGGCATGTGGCCAATACGATGTATACTCTGATAAAGAATGTATGTTTCTTGGGTTCTATGAGTGTGTGTGCGCGCCCACAAGTGTGTGTGTGCATGTGTGTGCGCACCCCCATATGTGTGTGTGTGTGTGTGTGTGTGTGTGTGTGTGTGTGTGTGATCACAGAGGGAAGGACAAGGGCATTATTGATGATGTTTTGATGGGAAAGATTCTGAGATCCCAGCAGGGGGCAACACTGAGCTCTCCATGACTCCTGTTTGCCTTTGTCACCATCACTTTTCAATATGACCATTGTGCTGCAGGTCCCCCCACAGCCCCCTCCCCAGGAGCCACACTGTCACAGTCCAAGAGTCACTCATCGAATCAACTGATTCTAACAGCACTCTATCGGGAACTAGATGCACTCTGAAGACTAGTGAGGATATTCCCAAACAAAACAGGGGCCACCTGCGACAATGTTCAGTACATTCACAGTTCCTTCTACTTTCCTTCTCCTCGCATATAGCACTGTCCTCAGGGATTACCTGGTCTCCAGGAGAGACAGCACTGAAATCACCCACCACAGCATAAAAGTCACAAGGGGCTGCCACGTGGGACTTTTCCCTTTCCATGTGAGGGTGGAAAAGATCTCTGAATAATCTGAATTTCCAGAGGCCTTGAATTCAAAGATCTCAAAACTTGTGTCATCCTGTGTAACATCTCAGCTAGGAGGTAAGTGAGAAGGGGAGTCACTTTCTTTAATCTGATTCTATTATTTCTCACCAAAGAGAGGGCGAAACTGGTCTCACTGCAGGCAAGGTGCCCTGTGCACACTCCCCAAATCCAGCAGTAGAGAAGCTGGAGGAAAAAGCCAAGTGTCCCGACCCTCTGGCACAGTTTGTCTCAAGAGCTGGTTCTGCCTTCCTCTCAAGTTAACGCCAGTGTCCAGAGCGCCCCACAAAGATTTCAACAAAGTCTGACCCAAGGGAAGTGAGACAGTTCTGATTTCTTGGTGCTTTTGTTTTACCCTTTAAGTTTTTATCCTTTTTATCCTTCCACTCTCTTCCCATCTACTTCAATTCTTTCTCCACCCACTGGAAAGTGGAAGACGCCACACACCTTAGGACAGTTACTCATAAATAGAAAAGAACAAGGTTGGCGAGGATGTAGAGAAATCAGAACCTGTACACCACTAACGGTGAAAGAGCACAGCTGTGATAGGAAACAACAGAATTACTAGATGATCCAGTAACTATTTCTTGTCGCGCGCTTGACCAGCAAGGACGACACGGGGCAGCAATCTTTCAGCAAACCTGCAGCTTTATTCTTCTATTCTTCTTCTCCTTCTTCCTCTTCTTCCGGGATCCCTCTACATTTATACATTTAGCGAGCCAATCAGCAAAAGGAGAAGCCCAAACAACCAATCAGTACAAAGGTCAATCCCTGCTGGCCAATGGCGGTAAATGTCAGCCCCAGCGCCCAATCCGTGCGCTGTCCACGTGCACACCGTGCTGCACAAGCTGAGGCACGAGGTGTCCATGCCCTCAGCAGCTGCCGGGTGGGGATTTCCGCGTCTGGGTGGTGCGGCCCGGGCGCGCTCCCGACAATTTCTAGGTATATACCCCAAATAATTTTAAACAGGGACTCAGACAGATATGCATACACTCATGCCCATAGCTGCAGAGTTCAAAGGTGAAAACAACCCAATGGTCCACCAATAGATGAATGGATAAACAAATTGTAGTAGGTAGAAGGCTGGCTGGCTGGTTGGACAGACAGATACAGAGAGATGTAGATTTGTAGATATGTCGATATATAGGTATATATATATATATACAGACACATATAAAGAAATGTATTAATAAGGAATACTATTTTGCCTTAAAGAGGAAGGCAATTCTGCCAGATGTTAAAATGTAATGAGTATATTAGGCTAAATGAAAGAAGCCAGTCACAAAAGGACAAATACTGTATGATTTCACTTAGATGAGGTAACTTGAGTAGTAAAATCCTTCAAGACAACATGGAGTGGTGGTTGCCAGGGGCTAGGAGAAGAAGGATGGGGAGTTAGAATTTCATGGGGGCAGAGTTTCAGTTCTGCAAGATGAAAAGAGTTCTGGGGATGGATGGTGGTGATTGCAGCCCAACACTGTGAACGTCCTTAATGTTGCCCAGCTGTGCCCTTAAAACTGGTTAAGATGGAAAATTTTATATTGTGTTTCGCCACAATTTTTTCAAAATTAAAAATCAATCATTTTTTTTAAACTGGAGGGCACAATGTGCTTTCATACTATACTTCCTGCAACCAATATCTAGATGTCCACTTGCAAATGTCACCCACTCGACTTCAGGCAGCCAGGAATGGGGATTTCAACGGAAGGGGGGAGTTGAGTGGTAGCAGGCAGTTTTGGAAAAGCTATTGTTCCCTCCATAAAATGAGATTGACATAGCTGTTACATACATTTTGCTCGTCACCTTTTCCCTACTTCTGCCTGGAATTCAAATTAACACCTGAAGAGGAACCAGCCTCTTGACTAAGAGAACGAAGGTCACCTGTTCACTTGCTCAGGCTGCAGGGCCAGTCAGGAGAGACAGCTGGACTTTCGAAAACTTCCCTGCACTGTTGCACCGAACTTAGACTTGCAACCCCTTGGCTCCTTTCAGCAAGAAAAATAAAAACACTTTTTAATTAACTTAATTGACAACTTGCTGTTGTCAGGATACAGGTGTATGAGGCCAAGGGCACTGTCGGTCCAGGCTCTCAAATGCCGACATGCTAAAGGGACAGCCCTTCCCAGTACTGGCCTAGTGTATACAAGGCACCTCTCCATGTGGCATTGGACTTCGTCACTTCACACTTACTCAAAAGTTACATTCTGTATTCTCCCTTTTTGTAAATATTATTACAGATATTTTTTCTCCTATCTCCAATTTTGAAAAAAAAATACCCTTCTCCTGATCTTACTTTCTCCACCAGCTACTTTCTCATTTATTTGATAGCGCTTGTATAAAATTTTAAGGAAAAAAAATAAACAACATTGTCTCCAGAGTCTCTCTCTCTTCTCTTTCAAGGGCAAGCCAGTCAGGTAGCTATTGGCTCCTTCCAACAAAGCTGTCTTGTGAAGGTCGCTAACCATCCCTATACAGCTCAATCCTCACAGTTCTTAGACCATTAGTGACAGGTGACATTGCTGATGATTTGGTTTCCAGGATCCCTCTCTCTTCTGGTTTTCTTCCTACCTCACTAGTCACCCCTTGGTCGCCTTTCCTAAAGCCTCCTCAACTCCTTCACCTTGAAATGCTATGCCTCTTCTCTATCTAAACTCATTTCTCTTGGTGATCTCATCCAGCCTCATTGCTTTAAGAATCATATACATGTTAAATGACTTTGGCTTTCTCTCTCTAGTTTAGAGTAGAGGGTTAGAAGCTCTCCTAATTCTCATGTGTATACTCAATGACCTATTCAATACCTTTACTTGCAGTTCTAATCAAAACACAAACTGAACAAACCAAACCAAAATTCCCGATCTCTTCCCACCGACCACATCTGGATTCAAATAGTTCCAGCTGGGACTCCCTGGTGGCACAACGGGTTAAGACACAGCACTATGAAGCTATCCACAGTCACTATGGCACGAGTTCAACCCCCAGCCAGGGAGCTTCCCACATGGCACAGCAGACCTCTCCTGTCTCGCCCGCTGCTCCCCTCTGCAGTGTATTTCAGTCAATCCACCTGTTCTGCTCCCCACTCTGTCTCTGGTCAATCCTCTCACCCACCCCCCCACCCCACCACACACACACCTCTGGCCTACCCCCCAGCTTGTATGCATAAATAAATAAATCTTTAAAAAAACAACAACAAATAGTCCCAACCACCACAAGGTTTCCTTTTCTGTTGATGGATGGTACCAGCATCTTTTCTGTCACTCAAGTCAAATATCTCAGAATCACCCCTGACTCCTCTCTCCCACACCTCATTCCTATAGCAACTACCAACAAGTCTTGTTTCTGCTCTGCCTCCAAGGCATACCTGAGGCATGACCCCTTCTCAGCCTCCCACTGCTGTCCCTCTAGGCTATGCTTCCACCATCCCTTACCTGAATGACTGCCACAACCTTCTAGGTGCACCACTTCTTGGCATCAAGTGAATTATCAATACAGCAGCCAGGGCTGAACTGAGAACTAAATTAAATCATGTCACACATTGGCTCAAAACTTATTTCTATTTACAGATGAGAAAATAAAGGCTTGAGAAGGTTTAAGTAACTTGTCCAACTTTGCATCCCTAGTAATTACAGAGTCCAGGATTCAAATCCAGTCTATCAATGCCAAAACCTACCAAAGAGCCATTGTATCATGGCCTTACTTAGTTCTGAGGTTTTTCCTAAGCAAATGGTTGGATGGTGCTTGGCAAATTAAAAGCTCTGTGTGACTACAAGGTAAAACTACTACCACCATCAACCCAAGCTCCTGTAAGGTAGTGTGACCAACGAGCTCATCAACTATATTGAAATATTTTACCCAAGAAGGAAGAGATAGCCTTCTTCTTCCTGAAAGAGATCCCAGGCTCTGAGAGCAATGTCCCAGGCTGGGTCTACCCCAAGAGAGTATCAGCCTTGGAACTTGTGGGGGAACAAGCAAGTGGGGACAGGGTAGAAATGGAAAAACCAGAGGAATGGTGGCAAGTGTATAGCATGGAGCAGCAGGCCCCTCACCCCCAACCACAACATGCATATCCAAGTCTGGGATCTGATTTTCATCTTGGATGCCTTCCATATGGCTCTGCTTCCCACAGCCAGCTCCATTCAGAGGATTAGGAATATGGACAGACATGAGGAGCTAAGGAACCACAAAAATCTCTATGAAACAAGATTCCTGGTCGGGAATCACAGTAACAATTTATATGTATAGACATGTGTATGTGTGTGCGTTTGGGTGCACATGTGTGTACACACACTACACAATCCCGTAGATTGGTGATCCAGTTTAATTCCACAGCATACCACAGCCAGAAGTTTAGAGAAAAAATGTGTATAGCCAGCCACCCCACTATGGGAATAGATCATGGCAGCCTGTGATGTCCCCAGACCAGAGGAAGTCTTGAAGAAAGAATGAATTTCTAAAGAAATTTGCATTCTGCTCAGGCCAGTAAGCTCTCAGAATCTAGGAGACAGGTCCACAAAGGGTGCCAGAAAAGAAAGGGAGTCTCTCCATTCCTTGCTTTATTAGAGACCTCCAAGTTCCCATATACAATCTTAGAAACAATTAGAAAGCTGATGACCTGTTCTCCCAAGCCAAAACTAAGGCTGGGGCTCTCCTAAGAGAAAGGTCTGCCTTTCTCAGGCACTGGGTATCAGGAAAATTATGTACAACCAGGTACTGAGGCAGGAGCTAGGTTTCCTTTGGGCCAAGGATGAGGTAGAGGGGTTACCTCTCAAAAGGCCAGTAGGCATGCCCCAGTGGTCAGGAAAAAGGGGCTTCTGTGACAAAGAAGGTGAATCTGCTTTGTACCCAAATATGAGTGCCTCGTAGAGCCCTTAAAGGCGCACCTGTTCAGCATCAACCTGTACCCCAACTGTACCAAGAGAGCCACTCTCAATGTTCTTGTCACAGTCTAAGCCACAGTCATGGGCAGAATCTAAAAACAGATAGCACCTCCATGAAGAGAAATGTCTTCCCCCAAAGAGTAGTCATGAGTGGGTAGAGAAACATCTTTACCAACCAGAAAACAACTTACATACTATGACCAACTAACTATGGGGCATGTTTTTCATTACCTCCCTAACAAAGGAACATAAGCTCCTTCTAACTATCAAATATTAAAGAAGAAGTTGGAAAATCCAATTTACAAGTCATTTGATAGACTATTTATTGAGTTCCTATGATGGCACTGCCTTAGATGCTTCATAGGAACATTGGTGTGAACAGACCAGGCAAAATATCTGCCCTAGGGGTTGCATTTGATTGAAAATTAATAGACACCAAATAGAATGTCAGATGAGTGTGATGGATAAAAACAAAGATACAGGGCCTCCCTGGTGGCGCAGCGGTTAAGCACTGAGCTGTGGAGCTGTCGGCAGCAGTGATGCGAGTTCGACGCCCAGCCGGGGAGAATCCCACATGGTGCGGCAGACCTCTCCTGCCTCGCCCGCTGCTCCCCTCAGCAGTGTATTTCTGATCTGCCTGTTCTGCTCCCCACTCTGTCTCTGGTGAAGCCTCTCGCCACTCCACACCTCTGGCCTGTACCCCAGCTTGTATGTATAAATAAATAAATCTTAAAAAAAAAAAAAAAAACCAAAGACATAAAGGAGGGTGGGAAGTGCCAGGGTAGAAAGTTATCATTTTCTCTGAGTAGCTGATGTCTAGACAAAGATCTGAAGGAGCTGGTAAGAGTGAGCGAATCTGTGGAGGGGGTTGGGAGAGGGAGGGTTGGAATAGCAGCCACAGAATAGTAGACTTAGCATGTGTGATGCAAGCATTGTCCTCAGAACAAGGCACACTTCCTGGATGCTGCAGGTGAAATTCTCCAAGTCATATTGGAAGGAGCCTAAATCTGGACCACTGGGGGTTATTTGATCTGATAAGCAGGGCAACCAAGCGGAATCAAAACATCACATACATAGCACACAAAACATAACAAAAGCAAAAGCTAGCAGGCAACCACAAATAAGAGACATTCTACAGGGGACAGGGAGGAAGGGAGACCAAAATAGAGGAGAAAAGTGCACAAGGGACTATGGTGATGGTTCCCGGGTGAATTGGTGGTGGGAAACCTATGGAGATACACAATGTAAAGGATATAAATTAAATTTTATATATATATATATATATATATATATATATAATCACATAAGCCAAACCACTAATACTTGAGTGTATAATATTCCAAATAATTTTGCTGTGCCTCAGATTTGCCCTTCTTGTGATGATCTTGGGCTAACACCAAAGCCAGAGTTGCCAATCACGGAGCAGACTGATGGGATAAAGTAAGTCCACCCCATGACACAACTTGCAAAATATTGAGGCCTTAGGAAAGGTGTTGAGAGATTCTGTTATTATCTGAGCAGGATTACCAGCAAATATTCCCACTAGATCTGTTGCCAATATGTATAAAATAAAAAGTAAGGTAGAAGTTTTGTTAAGTCTTTTCATAACATCACTGAAGGGACAATGACAGTAGTGGAAAAAGCACTGAGGCCCCGAGATCAAGACTCCACTCTACCACTGATTAGCTGTGTGACCTAACTCAAGCTATCTAACCTCTCTGAGCCTGAATCCCTCCAGCTGAAAAATGGAGTTAATGATACTAACATCACCCTTTCAACAGCAAATGAGAGCTAGTTCCATAAACAGCTTGCAATATAGTCCATGGTTACCCATATAATTTGACTTTAGCTGTCTATATGTGTTTCACGTATTTATTAAAAAAATTCATAACCACTGCAAAGCCCAAAATGACAAGCACATAACAGTCTCTAGTAAGGGAACTCTGTTTTCCATGTACTGGACTCAAAGTGGAGGAAGAGGGCAGAAGGAAATGCTCAACAGCTCAGGCATGTGGCTTTTTCAAGATTCCAGACTCACCACCATGAGAGTC
Organism: Scalopus aquaticus; assembly: GCA_004024925.1. NCBI lineage: Eukaryota > Metazoa > Chordata > Mammalia > Eulipotyphla > Talpidae > Scalopus > Scalopus aquaticus. The sequence goes on along the minus strand of PVIJ01002997.1, from coordinate 133,322 downwards.
CAAGCCACTGAAGGTTTGCCAAAAGGGTTCTATTTCCTATTTCATCATTTACTCCTGTTACCCCCCAAGCATGCTTCAGTCCCACGAGGATTTGAAGCAAAAAAGGCCAAGACACTGAGTCTGAACTCTATTTGCCTATTGCCTCCAGAGGGTATTATCTATTCCACAGCTGACTTGGGGTTGCCTGGTTGTAACCCACTAAGAGCCAGCTCCCTGAAGACCTACTGAGTGGTTTTGCATTTCCATGGCCACACTGGCTATCACCAAGTCAGAGACCCGAGAACTAACAGAATAAATGTGAGAACTTTCCCTGCACCAAGGAGCATCAGGATTCTAGCTCCATGACACACCTCGCTGGTGCTCAGCTCTGTCCCATGGGACTTTCTGTGATGATGTCCTCTACTGCTCTGCCTAAGCCAATCTTACATGTCCTGGAGAAAAAGCATTAAGGTGCTTAAAGGTGAAGTAAAAGTAAAAAAGTGAAGATCCAGTGTGTTCCTACAGCCCGTTTACTCCAGCAACTTGGCCAGGACTCTGTCCTCTCTGCCAATCCACATCTTCCCCAGCCTTCAAGACTGGCTCAAGCCTTGTACCGACCCCCCTCACCCAAAAAAGGTCATTGTGCCCATCCATAGCTCTTCTGTGGTTCAAGTAGATTCACTAATAACCAGGACTATAGAAATTCAAAGGCGATTTGGGAAGCTTCCAGTTAGGACAACCAAGGAGACAGGCTCTAAGAACATGATGACTTAAACAAGAGCCTTCAATAATAGGTACAATTGGGACAGGCTGAGTTATGGGGTCAAATGTGCCTACTAGAAACTCTACAGTGAGCAAGGGTGCAGAAACAAAAAAATCCAAAGTGCATTCATTAGGTAGAAAGTAGACCTGTTTGACTGCTGCCTGCTTTGCACAAAGGAGCATCTGAAGATAAAAGGAAATCTGCATTTCTTGCCAAATTGAGGTTATTTTGAGCAAGCTGAAGCAGAGCATGAGTGCCACCTGAGTTTGACCTCTAGTTCATAGGAAATAGTGAGTCTTGACACAGGGGACAGATATGAAAGGAGCCCAGGACGCTAGGGCCCTGTGACCACATAGCCCACCCCCTTCCACTTCCAGGAGCGACTCCTCTCCTTCCAGTGCTTTCAAGCATCCCGACACCCATGGCCTTTCTGACAGTGGGAAGTCACCACGGCAACACAACTGCTGCCTTTCCCAAACTCCACTCTTACCTAGAGAACCCAGACTTACTTGGACAGAATGTGCCCCATCCCAGGGATAAGTCAGAACTTATCTAGGCCAGGAAGACCAATCTCTTTCCCCTTTGGCAGTGGCTAACCTGGGGATGGCAGTGCAGACCAGTTATAGAGAGATATAAGGGGAAGTCTGCTGGGGACTTCAAAGGAAAGACATTCCTCTGGGAGTAAAAAGCAAACAGTGACGAAATCCCCAGTCCTGCCCTTTCCTTCTCACTTAAGACCCTGTCATCATCAAAATACTGAAGCTAGAGTGGGAATCTGGAGAGAGGCTGGGTCCTTGGGGACACATCAACCCAGGAACACACACCTTCCAATTTCTGGTTAAAAATCACTCTCCCATTGGTATAAGTGTCTGTCACTCAGTTTTGTGTTACTTGCAGCCCAAGCCCTGCTGAGTTTGGTCACAGAGCTGATCTATGGCCATACCAGTCAAGCATTTGTATTTCGTGGTTGATCCCTACAGCAGATGGTGCAATATACCATGAATACAGGACCCTTCTCAAAGCGGGGACTGCTAAGTCCAGAAGCCACTGACCACCATCATAAAAGGAAGAGACCTATTGCTGGACAGGCAGAAATGCCTGACAGGATGTCCAAGGCAAAGGGAGAGCTCAGGGATCTGGCTGACCCAGAATGTCCACTGCACTTCCTGAATCTCAGTGCTCTGAACTCAACTGAAAGATCCCGCCCACCAGCTAGCCCAGGGCGTGACAAGCTGGGCGCATTCCCTGCCAGATCCGCCCTGCCTATCATGCTTTACGGACACAAAAACAAATTCCACCATATGTTAAAGTTAATTGCAAACATTTGCTGCTGAGGAGAGCTCCATTTTTCAAGAGCCCACAGAGATCTGGTTACACCAGTGGCTGAAGCATCAACCAGTCTCATTTGCTCATTGAAAGCAGCAGGGCCAATGTGAGGGTGGCAACCAAACTGTGGAAGAGACCCTCACTCATTCCTCCCACCCTTCCTACCCAATCTGTGCCTGCCTCCACTGCGTTCAAGCAAGTGCACACTCCAGATCCCAGAGTATGCAGCCCCTCCACCAGCAGGGACCAAAAACCACTGTGGGGAGTTGAGAGATCCGGGCCTTGAGGGGAGGGGAGAGATGATGGCAGGAAGGGGCGAAAGACAAGGATGGACTGGAAGTCAGCTGGCTGTGTTCCACTGTCCAGTGAGTGCTGAAATAAGAGGCACAGAGGAACCCAGAAGCCCCCAGGAGGCCCAGAGCAGTCGAGCTGGCTTGGCGAGGGGTCTGCATGGGGTCTGTGAGTGATAGTTATTGATGGTGTGGTTTAGGAAGAGGCCAGAGAGGGTAAACCTGAGGCTGACAAGGCCCTCAGCTTAGAATGTAGCCTGGGGAAGTCCCCAAACACTGTGGATGGCTGGGAAGAAGGCAGGACTTAGATCTTCTATGAACATTCTTCATGGGCCACAGAGAGGCATTTATAAGCACATCTCTGGCAGCATGAAGAGGAAGTAGAAAGACTTTCTGTGGTTCAGACTATGAATTGCACCCACATTCCCATCCATCCCAGGAGAAGCATTTCGTGGTTTGAATTTGCACCAAGCCAGCTGGAGACATGAGCTGGGAGGAGCCACTGCACTAAGCACTCTGGCTCAGGATCGAGCACCCCATACGTGTGTGAGGAGCACTTCTTGCACTTGCTATTTAGGAAGTCCCAAGGTGCTGTGTCTGGCCGACAAGGACCTCTTTCTGAACAAGCTCTTAGCGGAGGGACATGTGACACCGTCACCAACACTGAGTGCCCCATCCTGCCTACAAACTCATTCGCAGGCCTTTCCAAAGGTTGGGGAGCACATGTAGTCTGCAGGGGGGACCCACTTGGTCAGTTTCACAGGCAAGCCAGCAGCACCCTGGAGGCACCTCCTAATCAAGTCCTGAGATACTCAGTCTGCATCCACGCGAATGGATCCGCTCTCCACAGATGCAAACAATGCATCAGCTCAAAGGTGGGGAAACCTGTCAAGAAAGTCAGTTCAATTTATCAGGGTTCTCGTGGAGCCTGTCCACTGTGGCAGACCTCACCTCCCTGAATGGGCCCCTCTTCTAAGAGCCTTTCTTACCCACCTAACTCTTTTGTTTTGTCTCTTTTGATATGAACGTTGTCCCCAACACATGGCAACACTTTGTTATATGCTATCTTATTTGCAGTAAACAAGTTTTTATTAGGTACTCACTGTATTATTGAGCCACCAGAAATTGCCAGTTTCACAAAAACATAAATCCCTTACTAAGACAGGCCCACCATCCAATTGGAAGACAAGTAACAATAGGAAAATTAAGTTAAGAGTTCAAGATCAGGGTTCCAAAAGATGCTCCAAGGAACGCAAACCACAAAGTCACACGGGAGGACAAAGGACCACAGAGAGATGTCACAGATAGTAGAAATGCAGACAAGAGAGAGCAAGCGCTGACCACGCCATGTATGCAGAAGCCTCCTGCTCCTCTGTGGAGAGCGGATCCATCCGCGTGGATGCAGACTGAGTATCTCAGGACTTGATTAGGCGGTGCCTCCGGGGTGCTGCTGGCTTGCCTGTGAAACTGACCAAGTGGGTCCCCCCTGCAGACTACATGTGCTCCCCAACCTTTGGAAAGGCCTGCGAATGAGTTCATAGGCAGGATGGGGCACTCAGTGTTGGTGACGGTGTCACATGTCCCTCCGCTAAGAGCTTGTTCAGAAAGAGGTCCGTGTCGGCCAGACACAGCACCTTGGGACTTCCTAAATAGCAAGTGCAAAGAGTGTCATTTTTGAATGACAGAATGACCAGGCTGCCCTTAAGTCATTTTTAACTCATAACCTCTCTGGTCCAGACACAAAGGTCATCCCCATTTCAGAGCAGAACATCAGGCACAGAGAGGGCAAGTCACCATTCAGTCTCATCCAATTTAACTCTTTTGCGTCTGTTCTGAGCCTGGAGCAGTACATTCCTGCCTGGGTCCCTGGCCTGACTTTCTCTCTCCTCGCTACATTTCGGGTTGACTATGTATCCTGGACATCCTCCAATTCCATCCCAAGCATGTCTACACGCCCATGCATTTGCACTTTCATCCCCACATCCTAAGAACACACCTAGTCTGGTTCACATTACTACTTCTCAATATTGGCTCTTACCTCTCTCCCTCACTATATCCTCTCCATCGAGAGACGACATTCTTTTTTGTATCCCCGCAACCTAACAGCATACCTAGTATACAGTAGCTACTGAGTAACTATTGGTCAAATGGAATTAAATTGAATTGAGCTGAACTAATGTGGGGTTTAGGTGTTGGGGCAGAGAAGTCAGGACTTATTGCTGGTTCTCTCTAAGAACTGAGAAATGACCAGACTGCCCTTAGCTAATCCACCTTCCCAGCCCTGGACTCCAGGGGTGAGTATTTACTGCGGAAATCAGAAGTGGCAGCGGGACTGATGGATGGCCACCGCCCTCATAAAGAGCCCTGGGATGTAGTCTCCAGCCACAGCCTCAGGGCTGCTAAATCCCTTGAAACTTTATGGCATTGTTGCCATGGTGGTCACGGAGGTAAAAACCTGAAATTCCCCAGAAGTGAAACGCTGGCAAGAACACATTTGCAGGCAAGAGTGTGTGACTTAACCTCTCTGAACCTCAGTTTCTCCATCTGTAACACAGATCACAGCATCTCTATAGCCCTTGGGAGGATTTAATACTGTGATATATAGAAAGCATAGTAACTGGAACACAGTAGGTCCTCAATAATTGACAGCAATCCCCAACTCCTCACCTGTTTTTAGGAAGGTGAGTGCCAGTGTGACTTCATCGTGCCAGAATGAGATTTTCTTTGTCTTGTTTCAATTTTTTATTTAAGTGCACTAGACCAGGCTTTGTCAGAACTCTGGAGTTAACAGTGGAAGGAATCCTACAGTTCCCAATAAGTGAAGCTTCTCTTTGATCACCCATGGCCAGATTGACACCTGAAACTGACACCGAAGAGCTGCAGAACTCAACTTCTCCCACCTAATGGCATGAGTAGAGGCCACCAAGTCCAAGGGGGGCCTCTACTAGGACAGTGATTCGTTTCTGGGTCTCTGCAGTCACTTGCTTGAACTTGCTGGTTAATGCACTAATAATGGCAGTTAGTCATTAGCAAGTTGGACCATACTCCCAACAAGTATCAGTCAAGGCTCTGCTAGAGAACCCAACATAAAGTCTCATTTACATTGGTGAGAAACCCCCCAATAAAAAAGCCAAAGGCTGTCACATTGAACAAGACTGGGGTGAAAGAGGGCTCCTTACTACCAGTTGACATCCAGCCCCCACAGCACACCTTCCTTTACACACACCCCTATTGACCCTCCAACCCCCTCAATACATAACTCAGGATCACCCCCTGACCCTTGTCCAGCTCCCCATAAAAGCCCCCTCCTTCCCTTTATACAACAAATCCAGATGTCAAACACTAAGTTCTCCTTCCCCAGGGAAAGAAGAGCTGCCAGCAGGCAGAGAAGAGGGATACTCTGGGGTTGGGGAGGGGCTGGGGGCGGGTGTGGGAGTGGGGCAGGGGAACAGGTGGAAGGGAAGTAAAAGTAGGAAAGAAAGAGTAAAAGGAAGGACAAATGGGAAAACTGCTCCTATCCCATATATGTTTTCTAAAACATTTGTGATATTGGGGTGTGTGTGTGTGTGTGTGTGTGTGTGTGTGTGTGTGTGTGTGTGTATCTTCTTTCCTGTGAGTTTGAACACCAGCCAACTCAGAGAACAAGAGCAGACTGGGCTAGGCAAGAAGACAACCACAACTGAGGTTTCATAAAGGGGAGCCCAGTGTGAGCGAGCGAGAGGGAGGGATGCTGGCATGTGCCCACCAGGGCGGCTGGGGGTGGGGAGGAGATGAGGGATGGGGGAGGGGGAGGAGAGATGTCCTGAAGAAGAGAGGGAACATCAAAAGGCCACTCCTTCGGGTGAGTCATCGCCTACGACACCCCCAGAAGACATTTCTGATTCTCCTTGCCCAACTTAAACTCCAGGGTCACAGCACACTTTGGAAAACCCTCTCTGCCTTTTCCTTCCCATCAAGAGGTGTTTAAGGCTGGGATAGCCCTTTCTTTTTTGATAACAAAAACCGCTGGGATTTTTAAATCAGACCCTGGCTGACAAGAGCCCTTTAAATGTAAAGCGATTCCAGTCAAACAGTCCAACCCAGAAAGCAGCCAACCTCCACCCGGGCCCTTCATGCCACTTGCAAAGCCTCATCCCACGTGCACATCTGTGGGTTCTAGGAAGAATCAGCACATGCTGATGGGTGGATAACTTCAGAGGACGGGTGACCAGCATCCCCACACTTATGCCCTAGCCCAGGGTGAACACACGACTCAAAACCTGAGGTTATAATCACCCTGTTCTGATATGACCACTCAAGTCACCTCGGACTATGTTATTCTACACCATGCAGTATTTGCAAAGAAAAGAAATAACAATTTAAGTGTGACCGATGGTAATCTTTCCTAGTGGAACTAAATTTCTCAGCTCCTAAGAGTAGTCGGAAAAACGTGTCTACACATCAAATTAAAAGGAAAAATGTTAATTAAGTTAACACATGTGAGCATACTTTAAAAGCACATAGCAACTCCACACATAGAATTTGATATTATAACTGTTCTTGTTGATAATTCCAACTTACAGGAGGAGAAACAGGGTGTTTAGTAGTAGAGACAGGGAGAGGTAGGGGTGAGGTCTCCACTGAGTTCAAGTTTCGGGCTCTGCTGGCTGTGGTGAGTCCAACCTGAGGCAGGCTGCAGCCGTGTTAGCAATGTGGGGAGAGGGTGGGAATGAGCACGAGACATTGCAAGCGGTGTGCAAAGTGAAACAGCTCTGGGGACTTAGATTTGACTGGGTAGGAATGGTGAGTGACTGAGGGAGGGACTAAAGTGCCTTCACTGGTAAAGGCCGAAAGTGGGGAAGGTGTGGCAAGTTTGGAGGTGCTCCTGAAATTCAGACACAAGGCAAGTCAGAATGGGGGGACACCAAGGCAGGAGGAAGTGGGAGTCAAAAAGGCTCTGTGGGTGGGACCTCGAGTCGATGAAGCTGTCTTGGCATCTGCCCACCTCTCCTCTCTCTGCCAAGCTCACAACCAGGAATGCCAGCTAGAGAGGGTATCTCTGCCAAATCGAAAAAGGGACATCCCAGGGCCAGGCTGGCATCTGGGCGCACAAACAGGGTGTCAGTTCTGGGAGTACACAGCTCAGCGGGGCCTCTCTCCCTTCCTCGCACTGTGGGCGAGTATCCCCACATGACATACAGTCTGTCTGAGGGGGATTCACCCCAGCCTGCCCATGCCCCACGGGATTCCCACACAGCACCTGTGAGCAAGCCCAAGCCCTCCTTCACCCCACCAGCCATCTGCAGAATCCCCCAGTCTATCCACAGTGCCCACAGGCAGGCTGGATCCTTCTGGTGGACGCTCCCCACCTCCACCCCCACGGCACCAGACAGCACCTGCAACACTTCCCAAAAGAATGGCAGCAAAGGGGTATCTGGTATCCTTCAAGGCAAGAATCCACCTTCTTCCGATGGACAAGGCAACAAGAATGAAGAAATAAAGTGGGATTCTTTGGAGGAGTCCGGGATTGAGCATAGAAAACCGATGAACCACCCCCCTCCCCGAGAAATTGTATGACTTTGTGTTTAAGTACTAATGTGCGTAAGTACTAATTTCTGCTTGTGTGAATTGACTTCAACAGCCAATAATGTCAGTCAGTTTGCACTAATCGCTACTGCAAGGACTTCACACATATCAGCTAATCTAATCCTTACATAGGAGACAGAAACTTTTGAGAGAGAAGGAAATGGAGGTACCAAGATGCTAAGTAACTTGTCTAACATCACAGAGCTGGAAGTGCTGGAGCCAGGATTCAAACCCACGCCATCTGATGCTGGAGTCCCTTTCCTGCCCCAGCTCACATTTTCAGCATGGGCCGTGACCTCACGACCTAATTCTCAAAGCATCTCGATATCAGCATCTACGGGTTTGTTGGAAAGTCACAATGCACGTTTTCTGTGCAAAATGCGTCATGACTTTTCTTACACCCCAACAGCACGTGGCTGTGCCTGACTCAGCTGTCCCCTGGCCACCTACAAGCGTCCCTACCTCTAGGAGATGCTCATGGCTATTCTAAAAGAGGGTACTCTGGCCCAGCCTGTCACCTCAGCAGCTGCTTCTTCCATTCACGGTCACCTCGTCACGCTCTCTCTTCTTGGTGCCTCTGTAATATCATGTCCTTCATCAAATACTGGATTGTCGCTGCCATCAGGGTCTGCTCTCTCCTCTGGTCCCCTCCGACCCCATCCCCCCTTTTCACCTGCAGCCTCTCCCAACCTCACTTTCTCCAGGAACCCCAGGGGGCCACCCCGCCTACTGCTTTTGGACCAGCTCCTCTAGTGGACTGGTGATGGGACGGGAGGCGGCTGGCCTGGCCAACATTCAGCACACAGGCCCTCAGGGGGAGGAAGGCTTCAAGCGCAGCATCACCCTGGCCTGGCTCTCACCTGGAGAAACTCCCCTGCCAGACAGCCACGCAGAAGCCACGAGGCAGCATCAGAGTGTGGGCCCCGAACCCGAGGGCCCTGCTCTCTGACGGCTTCCTCCCCACAGCACCAGGCAGGAGCCCCCTGCATCTGAGAGCAGACTCCTCTCCATCTATGAGGACCTTTCCCACAGTTTCAGCTTGAAGAGCCCAGAAGCTAAACTTCTGCCACCAGTGGTATAGCCTGCAGGGTCCCCAGGCCCTTCCACTTGTCGATGAATTCCAGAGCAGAACTTTGAACATGGAGTGAACATGGAGTCTTTGAACATGGGTGCAAACTCCCCCAAATGTGTCCAGTGACATAGGGGATTCCCTGACAGGGACTCTGTGGTCTGTGAAACAAGCCTATGGAAACTCCATCCCGGGGAAGAGGCCTCGCCCCTAAAATCCACCGCGCCCAGCAACGCGAGCCAAAGTTGGTTTGCTGTCCCAGTGTGAGCAGCACCAGGGAGCCAGTGTCGTGCCCCGTCCACAACAAGGGCCAGGAAAGCATTTCCAGAATGCATGTTGGTTTCCTCGCTTGTATGCAGGTTGTTCTATCACCAGGGAACTTAAGACAGGGTCTAAGGAAGAAGCTGGCATTGATCTCCCCTCCTGCAACCTGCACTCCTCTGAGAAAGAGGGGGTGCTGCTTGCCTCTTCTGTTCTTTGTGCCTCAGTTTCCCTGTTGGCTAAACAGGGTCAATGCCACCTATCTAGAACAATAGTATCTAGAAGTATCTCTAGCACCTCTAGAAGTGACGTAACACACACTTATCCTACTACTATCATCTCTATAATAATAAAAATAATTTGTATTATTAGTCCTGACAAATGACCACAGTTTGGGCTTAAGCAGCACTGTCTCTGCACATCAATAAACATATCAACTGCCCCAAAGACTGGAAAGTGGAGATTTGGGGGGAGGGCTCAAGAGAGTCGTTTACATGACCCCTTTCCATCTCATGGTTCCCCTCTCCCCAGGGCGGGCAAGTGCTCGTTTTACTGCCTGGCAACCAGACTGGGACTAAGCTGGCTAAAATATGAGTGTTTTTTTGGCTGGAGTACCAGAGAGCCTGCAGCCCTATGGAGAGAGAAAAATTGAACACACCAGGCCGTGGCTCCAGAAAGGGGAAGAATTAGGCTTCACACCGAGCAGGCTGAACCATGGCATTCTTTAGATAATGCTTAACAAACCCCCAAACAAAGGCAGCCAACTTAGCTGCATGTTCGTAAAATGTATTCTCAGCAGATTCGGGCTTATTGAAGCTCTGAGTTGCTCTGCAGCCAGGTCCCCGTCCTAAGCTTCCCGTTTTTCCGTGCTGTTCCTGTTGTCTAAATTCCTACAGATTCTGCCAATCAGAATTCCTCACCTCAGGCTCAGGGGGGCTTAGCAACCAAGGTAAATGGTGATGCTTTTAAATTTGATCCTAACCCTTAAAAGCAAACAGGAACACTCTCCCCAACCCCCGCCAAGCCCAAAGCACCCCACCCTGACAAGACATCTAGGTTAGTACTCAGTGGTTGGAGGGCTGACTTCTGAAAGAGAGGAGTGTGGAATTTGGGGATCCCCCTCCACGTCTCAGATTCCACTTCAAATGACACCTCTCACATTTATTCCATATTACAACAGGCTGTTTGTGACCACAATCCTGACAGTTCAAACTTGAGGTTATTTTTTGGGCTATGCCACTGTCACAATTTTTTGTTCAAACCCTGGTTATCATTAGTATTATTAGGACCAGGGTACCCACATAGAAAGCCAGTTGGAGAAACTGGTAGCAAGCTTCTGTGGTTCAGCCTGCTCTTCTACTACAGGACTTACAGAGCTAGGCAGAAAAGGCAAAAGGTACGGAAGCAGGGTTATATATCTGAGATTAAAAAAAAAACATTATTAAATGCAGCTTTTGCTCCTCTCACCCCTGCCCCCGTATCCCATTTATTCCTCACTCAAATCTCCCCAGGGTCTGTGTACTGGATAGGCCTTTTGTGACCATTAGCAGAGAGCAAGAATTGGAGATCTGGAGTCTAACTTGAGGCCCTTTCATTTGTACCATCTGCAAATGTGGGGAGATCAACAGTGTACCTGCAGAGGACCCCTCTCCGCTCCAGGATGAGGAGCACTGGCCCCGCAGCTAAAACCCCAGCACCCCTGGCTGACTCCATGGCCTCAGGCAGGACTCTAGGTTAGCAGCTTTTTCAAGAAAACAATTCCTATCCCTCACCAAATTCCAGGGCTCTCTCAGAGATAAATGAAATAAGGAGCAGAAAACATTTTCAGGGCCTTCAAGAAAGAAGACACAGAAATGCAAGGTATTAAGCTTTCTTAAAAAAAAATTCCCCAGGACTCTCTAGTCTTGAAGGTTCTTGCATGTGGCTGCCGGAACCCTCGTCTAGAGTGAAAAGTCACAGCTGAGAAGGGACACCTGACCTCAAGCACAGAGCAGGGCCCTGCCCTCTGCACAAACTCTGCCCGGGTCCTCTATCCAACCCCTTGGCTGCCAAGGTCACCTCCAGCTGACGAATCCCAAATCCCTGCCCAAGGCGCCAAACTCCAAGCTCACACCCGTTGCCTGTTTGGCATCACCATCTGGACAGACAAATAATACAAGTCTCAAACACAATCTGGCCAAACAGAGCTCTTCACCATGCAACCATCTTCTTCCAAGGTGTCCACATGGCAGTTAGGGGACTTCCATCCCACCTGGGAGTCATCTTTGGTTCCTGTCTGCACTTCACCCCACAGTCTAAATCAACCAGACCTGAGAGGCCTCTGAGTTGGTTAGGAGCCCTATTTCTGTCTCCACGGCTACCTCCAGTCTTTGTCTTCCTGCAGTCGAAGCAACCTTTTCAAAATCTAAGTCAGATCTCATCCCCGCCCCTGATATAAAGCACCTCCAGTGGTTCCCAATGGATTTAGAATAAAATCCAAACTCTCTGCTCTGATTCACAAAATGTCCGATCTGACCCTGGTCCTTAGCTCTAACCTCAACACCACTGGCCCCCCTTCATTCAGTCACTGAGTTCTCCCTATGCCTTAAATATGTCAAAGGAGTTCCCAGCATCACCTTTTCATGGCCATTTTATCTTCCTGGAACATCTTTTTCGTCCTCCCCCATCATCTTCCCTCCTCATCCCTCCTCTTCCTCTTCTTCCTCTTCTTTTACATGGACAGCTCCTTCTGGACTTCAGATCTCAGCTTAAATAGCCTCCTGGTCACCACCCTGAGGTATCCATCTAGTCCTTTTACACACCCCCTTACACAGCACGGCTTTTTGTATTTGCATCTTTATTCCCAGCTTGTTTCCTCTGACTGGGATGTAACTCATGAGTAGAGAAATCACGTCTGAGTGGTGAGCACTGAGCCTGGAATATTGCGGGCTCTCAAAAACTGTTTCAAATGCATGGCTCTTGTAAATAATACACGCAAAAACGAACGTACCCTCACAAACATTTCATCTGGAACATAGTAGGTAGGACTGTCCTCATTCTCACTGTCCACATCTATCCCGCGCCACAAGCTTGTGCTTACTCTATACCTATTATCCCTTTGTTGCCAGGAGGCAGAAGAAAGAAATTGCTGAATAATCATCGCCTCGATTGGCAGAAAGTAAAGAAAAGAGCCAAATTCGCTCCCCTCACCCCAACCTCATCATTACAACCACTCCTATGGGCCATTCAAACACTGGGATTTAAGAACAGTGTTGAGATCAAAAGGCCTAAGTCTGAATCCGAGACTCAGTCACTTACTACACAGGGGACCCCAAACCAGCCCCCCTGACTCTGAACTTTGCTTTTTCTCTTCTGGCAGATGAATATAATATCAGCCCTGCCCACCGTACAGGGTTGTAATGAGGAACAAATAGGTAGAGGAAGCGCTCTGCACACTGTGAGATATGAGCTGCAAATGCAGATTGAGATAAGTGGAATTTTCAATGACAGCAAAAATCTACCTGGATATTGGTTTCACTTGATCACCTTGGTGCGTGAGCTTGGGGTTAGAATCGGAGCTATAGAAGGATGGCTAAGGAGGAATTTTGAAGCCTACATCACAACAACAAACACTGCAGGCTCATTCCGGGAGTCAAAGCTAATATTAAGAGCGGGTGAGCAGGCGGGCAGCCGAGGTCAGAGTTAATTACAGCCGGCGGCGTCCTACACGGTGCCGACCCGGGCCCCTCCACTGGGAACCGCACTCTGAATCTGAGCTGGCTGATATTACTGAGCAGTGATTAGAATATGCCCACAGGGCCTTTTAAACTCTCCTCTAGTTAAAGCATTTGTTTTCAGCAAGATTTATGGGCGTGCTGAGCAAGAGCAGGTTTGCCAACACGGAAGTCCTTCCCTTTGTCAGTAAAGCTTCTGCTGCCAAACAAGGTCTGCATGCCCACAGGGGAAGGTGGCCTCCACCTGGGGGTCCCTTCCCAGAGGGGAGAATGTGTGCAGAGATGGCAGGGACTTTCCAAATCTCTGACCAGTCTGCAATGGCCACCAGAACTCAGAACCAGGCAGGGAAACACCCCTTGGCTGTTGCCTTCAGGAGCCTCAGTCTCTCCATCTGAGAAATGGGTAACAGGAAGCTGGAAGCAGACCTGGACAAGCTCAGACAGACAGGGAGTGAGTGATGGTTGGGACAATGTCATCTATACCTTAGCCACACATCCAAGAGTGCCTCTCAAAAAGAACAAATGTAGTTCCCTGATTTAAATAGTAATGGAGGACAGGCATCAGGGGCTCCCGTCTGGATGCAGGGGGAGAGGAGGAAAATAAAAGAACTCTCGCCTGTGCTTCAGTCACGGCTCATCACACACCTGGAAAGAAATTCACAGGTGGAGTAAGTTCTGCAGGAACTCCAGGCCCACATACCTACTCTGCTGGTTAGTCAGGACCTTGTGAGACAAATCTCACCATAAAAACGAGACAGCAGCCTCAGACTGTGTCTCACATTCCATTTGGTTCTAAACACCAGGATTCCACAATTCTTAAAATCAGCGACCATAAAATCAGCGACCATTCCAAAAAGAAATCAGGGACAGCTCAGAGACACGACAAGCTTTTCCTGGCCTAAGGGAGCTCTGGATCTCAGGGTTGTCTAGGAGCACCAGGCCCTTGCCCAGAGCACAAGAGAAGGCCTCTGCCTCCCAGTGAACACACGCTGTGGACCGCCTCATAGAAGATGATGCAGAGCCATGGGGACCAGCTGCTTGCCACCTCTGCCAAGGACCAAAGGAAGAAGGACCCTGTTCAGCCCTATAGGCTGCCTCTTAGGCTAGAAGGAGGGAAGCTCTCCTAGCCAGGAGGGGTGATTAGCCACAGCACCAGCTCACTCAGAGAAGCAGTGTGAACTTTTCCAGTAAGCTGTCATTGGCCTGGCAGGCACCAGTCCAACTGGGATGGCTCAATTGTCTGGGAATGGAAGTGGGTAGGCAGGCTGGCAAAGCCCCTTTGCCAGCCCTGCTGCACTGCAACCTGGAGCTGGTCAGGGCACAAACTAGTTAGAAAGAGTACAGCCCCTCTCCTTCGCGAGTCAAGAAAACACAGCCCAGGACTCGTCCAGACTCAGAGGCCGAAATCCAAGAGGCAGGACACAGAGCTGCCCATAGGAGGGGTTGGGGGTGGAGGTGGCAGGGGAATCAGCATCCAAGAGGGCTGGGTTGACTCAGCCTTTACCACTTTCCCTGTTTTTCTACTCAAACCCCTGAATCTTAATTTTCTCATCGGTAAAGTAGATTCAACAATCCCGACCTTGGAGGGTCTTATAAAAGCACATGCTATTTGGACACACTATATATGAAAGCCACCCCGCCTTCCAGGAAAGGCTTCCGTCTGTGCAGGGAGTGCCCCCAAGAGATCTCCAAGTCTGCTCGGGAAGACAGGAGCCAGGGAAGAGCCAGGTGGCTCTGACCTTGGTCTTGCTTCCGAAGGGATCCTCAACCGGTCTCAGTGAGCCCAACTCTGTTCACCAGGACAGTGGAAGCGCAGGGTTTCAGAAAGCAGAATCCAAGGACTCCACACTTGGTTTTGCCTTGTTCATGATACTTTCATTTTTTGTTCCTCAATTTCCCCTGGTTCAGTAAACATGGAACCAAAAAAGCATCTGGGCTGGAGGGAGAGTGCCCACCACACGCCAGGCACCTGCTGGGCACTTGCCACACTTTCTCTGCTCTCACCCTCACTAAAGCCCTGAGCCCTGCAGGGTTACTTCAATTAAGTCATTTACAAATGAGGAAACTGAGGTTCAGAAAAGCAAATTGCCTGAGACCACACAGATCACTTGTGGCTCCAGGACTCAAACTCAGCTGAAGCAGCTCTGAAGACAAGCCCTGCTCTGGTTTTTAAATACCTCCAAGAAGTGTTCTGAGCATTTGTGAGGTTGTGCTTAAAAATCATTAAAGTAGGGCCTCCCCGGTGGCGCAGCGGTTGAGTGCTGCGCTGTGGAGCTGTCGGTAGCAGCGATGCGAGTTCGACACCTGGCTGGGGAGAATCCCACATGGTGCGGCAGACCTCTCCTGCCTCGCCCGCTGCTCCCCTCAGCAGTGTATTTCTGATCTGCCTGTTCTGCTCCCCACTCTGTCTCTGGTGAAGCCTCTCACCGCTCCACACCTCTGGCCTGTACCCCAGCTGTATGTATAAATTTAAAAAAAATCATTAAAGTAAATGATAATATCACACTATAAAGACACTAGGAGGAAAGTGGCGAGTCTTAAGTACTACAGAGTCCAAGGTGTGCCTTACCTTAGGATCTCCATCTCTCTGTCCCCTCCCATCACCCAACTAGGTTAAAATCCAGGAGGTAAATACAATGGGAATTAATATTAATGCTAGGATAATAGGAAAAATAAATCAAGACAGTCCCACCATATTTATCTTGGTAATAGGAAGCATAGGAGCTTTAAGAATGCAAAATGGTGGCCTCTCTGGTAGTGCAACGGATTAAGCGCAGCACTATGAAGCTATCCAGAGCCACTACAGCACGAGTTCAATTACCGGGTCAGGGAGATTCCCACATGGCTTGGCAGACCTCTCCTGCCTTGCCCGCTGCTCCCCTCAGCAGTGTACTTCAGTCGATCTGCCTGTTCTGCTCCCCACTCTGTCTTTGGTGAATCCTCTCACCAGCCCACACCTATGGCCTACATCCCAGCTTGCATGCATAAATAAATATTAAAAAAAAAAAGAATGCAAACTGTCAGTTGTCTGAAGGACCTCCTATTTCACTGCCCAGCCACCTGCCACAGGTAGTACAGGGTGGACTTCCTTTCATAAAACCCATTTAATCCAGCCTCATCCATCATATCTTAAAGGTGGATCTAGAGACAGACTATGATTAGCGACTTTAGAAATCCTTCCACACACAAGGAGTTGATTTCTCTGAGAGGCTGAGCGCCTACCAACTACTCCCCCCTCCACTCTTGGAAGGTAAATGGAGGATGGACTTAAAAAGAAAGAAACTCAAATTCAAAATGTAACCTGCCAAAAAGGAGAATGACAAAACTGGTGAGAACCAGGCTTCAGAGTGGATTATACCTATGAGTTCTCTTGTTCCTGTGTGTTCCAGAGCACTGGTTCACTCCAGTTATCTCTGGGGCAGGGTCACAGGGTCACAGGCAGGTGGTCCCCTCTTCTCAGGTCTCCCGCCCCAAACATCCCAGGTTCAAAGAGTATCACTTCATGTAGCACTCAGTCCAGCCTCCTGCAAGGGCCACACCTGGCCCCTCAGCCAGCAGCCCAGGAATAAAATAGAGTCTTGCTGAGGAACCCTTTATGCCCAGCAAATCTAGAAACAATTAGGGGGGATTATTCACATTCCAAAGTGCATCCTGGCTTTGCTAAAAACAAACAACAACAACAAACCTACTGCCTTATTTCTCTAAATAGTCTTTGTAGTTGAAAAATCTGATGTATAGACAATTTCCCAGGAATGTCACTCATGGAAATCGGGGTGCTTCTGTCCTGAGAATGAACTCCCAGACTGGGTCCCTTGTTTGGCAGTAAAGCTATAGCGTCGGACTGAGTTATTCATTAACTTCCTGTATGAAAACCGAATAATAAAACTGAAGTGTGTTAAACAAATCCAGATGAGGAGGTTTAAATCACCTCCAAGTCACTAGGCTTAAAACCGCTGTCATTTCCCCTGGAACAAACACGCTCTACCTTGCTCTAGCACCACGTTATTACATGGAGATAACAATATTTATGCCCACCCCAGGGGGACTGGATGGACAGCTCTCCCGGATAGGGCCAGCAGGGAGGACAAATTGACAGACAGGGGGAAAACCAGGAGGTGGTCCCCTGAGCCCCCTCCCAGTCCCGTGATTCCAAAACATGCGCAGAGATTAGGGGCAGAAAGGTGTCTCGGGATGAAAAGTGTCGTGTGGAAAAGCCAGAAACGTTTCTGTGACCAGCACTGGGAGTCAAGCCCTTCGCCCTCTGTAACAACCACTTAGCTGTTATTTCTCCCCAGGGATGTAAGTGTGAGGGAACAGCAGGCAGCTGTCTCCTCCGCTCCGGCTGCCACCAGGAGCTACGTGGCAACGTGCGGCTGGTCTAGCAAGGCCCTCCTGAGCCAGTCCTGCAAGCAGTGAAGATGTGGTTAAAGATTCCAATTCTGGTGGGACCCCATGTCTCCTAGGTTACAGCTGAGGGCTGTGTTTCCCTTTATTACAACAGAAAATGTGTGTTCTCCAGGGACTATTCAAACATCTGTATAGATACACTGTGACTGTGTGTGTGTGTGTGTGTGTGTGTGTGTGTATGAGCTGTGCATACACAAGCACACCCGCGCCTCTGCTCACACACTCAGGCAGCAGCAGCCATTATGACCCAGCTCCTCAAATAGCCCTCTTCAGATATTCAAAATCCACAGTGCTTCCTTCACCGTGTCCCTGCAGTCAGTCGGCTACAAAAGTGCAATGGTGCCGCTGCATTTGATGCAAACAGCCTCAGAACTCTAATTAAAATAGAGGAAGTGATCTCCTCCTCAAATTTCCTTTAGATTTAACTCCATAAAAATCACTAGATAATATCCAACTGGCAGCGAGAATCACTGGAGCTAGCAGCTGGGCTGAGCCAACAGAGCAAACAGACTTCTGGTTCCCACTGGGGGAGTCTTAGAAAACACCCACCCTAGAGACACGGACTACCTCGCCCTGGGGCTCCACCTAATCTTCTGTGGTTACACTGATGAAGTTATGGCTGTGTGTCCATCTGGAGCTGGGAGGAGCAGGGGTATTTTTCCTATACCTTAAAAACCACTGACCCAGGGCCTGCCTGATGGTGTAGGGGTTAAAGACACAGTGCTATCAACCACTACAACATGAGTTCGATCCCCTGCCAGGGAACTGACCCACATGGCACAGCAGACCTCTCCTGTCTCGCCCGCTGTTCCCCTCAGTAGTGTATTTCAGTTGATGTCCCTGCTCTGCTCCCCACTCCGTCTCTGGTGAATCCTCTCACCACCACCACCCCCCATCTCTGGACTACACCCCATTTCTTATATGCATAAAGAAATAAATCTTCAACAAAACACAAACCACTGACTCAAAGTCACTGAGATGTGTGTTCCACCAATTTCTCTGATTGTTGACAGAAAATTAGCGCAATAGCCCTGCTTTTCCCACAAGCACAGGGCACTGCCGTCTCATTCTCTCTACTGACTAGTAGAGAGATAACCCATGTGTTAGGGAGCCCTCTAACCCACATTTTGGGCCATTCGTCTCCCAAGTCTTGCCAAAAAGTCAGATGCAAAGTGCCCCAGTTACTGATTTAGGGAGCAATTTGAAATCCCTTCTGAAGAAATGTCACTAAGATGCCCTAGATTCAAATCTCACCTATGTCTCCTCCATCACACACTCGAAACATTCAATATATAAAGGTGTTCATGTCTCCAGGGTCTCAAGCCTCAGGACTGCCCGTGAGAATGCCTTTAGATGCACCCAGTACCATGAAGAGCTTAGGGCACTGTGGGTACCCTGAGTGCCAGGAGCACTGGGTGGAGGGCAGAGGCTAATGTGGGTGGAGTGTCAGCCACTCTGAGTACGAACATCTCCTAGAATTTGTCGTTCATCTAGAAAAAGAGTGGTCCCATCCTGCCTGTCTCAGAGGGCAACTGTGGGTAGGCATCCAATGGACCCTTGGGCAAGACAAGTCTGAGCTGCATGAGACCACATACAGGCACACTTCCCCACCCCCCACCCCCAAAGAAACGTCTGCATAAATTCAACATTCAGGAATTCAAGGAAATGCAAAACTCACAAAGCTGGGAAGTCAACTCACTGAATCATGCAAGCAGGCATGTTGATATCTGAGGGGGGGAGGTGTCAGCACCCCTCAGCCCCATACTTGCCAAGGGTGCCCTGTACATGGTAAACTCTGAAGCCACTCACGCCTTTAAGCCCTCAGTGGTCACCATGAGGATGGGCCAGTGGCCATGAAGCACCAGTCTGGGCAGCTTTCAATCCCAGCTGGCACATTAGAATCACCTGAGTTTTTTCAAAGGTGACAAGGGCACAGGCCGCGAGGCCCCATGACCAAAATGTTCTAGTGCAAATTTGGGGGTAAGACCCATTGGAGTGGTAGAGGGAAAGCTGAGCTCGGTGACAGACCCGGGCCTCCCTATCAGTCCGCGCAGGCGGCACCCCTGCACCAAGCCCTCAGTTTACAGGACGGCTAAGTAGACATAGTGTCGGCACCCAGCCCCTGCCTCCATTGATGTTTATGGAAGGCCCGCTGTCCTTCTGTCCTAGGGCCATGGTGACAATGTTCCACACACCTGCACACACCTTTCTGTGGTTTCTTGGAACCACAGAAACATAATTATCACTCACCGGGTCAGAGGCCACTCAAACGTCCAAACTGCATTTCCCCAGGTTACAAAGTAGGCGTCAGCAGGGCCGTGCTCACTCCAGAGGCTTTAGGGAAGCTTCAGCCCCGTGCCAGGTGGCTGCTGACATTCCATGTCTTGTGGCCACATCACACTAACCTGCTTCTGTTTTTAATGTGTGTGTGTGTGTGTGTGTGTGTGTGTGTGTGTGTGAGAGAGAGCGAGAGAGAGAAAGAGAGCGAGAGAGAGAGACAGAAAGACAGAGAGACTGAGAGAGACAGAGAGACAAAGAGACAGAGACAGAGACAGACAGAGACAGAGAGACAGAGAGAGAGAGACAGAGAGCTCCTTCTGCCTCTATGAACACTTGTAATAGCATTTAGTGCCCTCCTGGACAATGCAGGATCATATTGCCTCAAGATCTTTGATTTAATCACATCAGCAAAGACCCTTTTTTCAAATAAGGTCACGTAGTCTGGTCATGAGGACCTGACATCTTTGTGGGACATTTTCAGCCCATTACACCTACTGTGGGTCAACATCATGCTCAGTGCTGAGAACATGGCAGGTAAGACCCTTTTGTGCCTTTAAGGAGTGTCAAGAATTAGACACTCTGACTGATAAGAGGTAATAGAACAGTGCTTCTCAAAGTGGGGTCCCTGGGCCAACAGCATCACCCAGGAAAGTGTTCCCTTTGCCAAGCCTTCTGAATCAGAAACTCAGGCTTGAAATCCCACAGTTTGTATTCTATCAGGCCTATTCTAACAAGTTCATTCTGGAACACATGTAACTGAGAGTCACCACTGGACTAGAAGTTATGGAGAGCCTTCATTCTAGCGCTTTTCCCCCCAACATATCTCCCCCACTATGTGAAAGTAAAACATTCCTATAAAAGTATTCCTAGCCTGAAATGATATAAAGTGAAGAATCAATTACCATTAATTTATTTGGAAAAATTTGTATTTCCAGACCCAAAACTAATCTACCAAATGATAGCAAGTAACACACCCAAAATCGCACTCACATATAACAAAAGCAGGAACAATGTGACAAATACTCAGGCTGTACAAAGTATCTCCCAGGGAAGGAGCTCAGTCACTCTCACTGCTCCAGATGCCACTGTCTCTAGAACAGCTACTGCAAAATCAACCCTGAGTGTTATTTTCACTTTTGTCTTGAATTTCCAAAAAGCGGGAGCTACCTGTATCTCTGCTAAATTTAAACAGTTTCTGCTTTAATATCACATAAGCTCCATTGCTCACAGTTAAAATGGTTAAAAATAGCTCCACCTTGCCAATAAAGGGATTGTTATTGCAGTCACCCTACAATCTCCAGACATTCAATACCCTACACCTTAGCAACAGTTCCAATATGTACAGTATAATCAAGTGGTACTGGGTACAACCAAATACCCTATACCTGAGCAAAGTTCCAGTGTGTGTGGACCTGTGCATGAGTAATTCAGCAGCCAATGACCAAAAGGCCACTTCTGGTCCATACCACTGTCCTGGGCACTGAAGAGGATCCAAGGGCATAAAATGTACAGGTGCTGAACTAAGGGTATAACCATCATAATGTAGAAACTCATCACAAATGTGTAAAACACTTATGTGAAGCAGTATCAAATGCCTCTCCTTGGCTAAGAGGTAAAGAGAGGGCTTCAAGACTGAGTTTGTCTCTTCCCACTGAAGTGATGTGATGTAATGAATGGGACCCTCACTTTACCGCCCCTGTTTTGGTTCCTTCTGCTAAAAGATGAACTCAGTGAACTGGGCAATGTCTAATCATACATGACTTAACATGGCCAAGAATGCTATCTGAATACAAAATAATGGCCATGCCTCACCTGGAAAGTGAACTTGCTGCAAGTGTTGCTTTAATCTTTGAGTTATTTAATCCTCATTTCAACCCCTCGAGGTAAAATCTGTCATCATCTACGCTGTCCACTGGTTAGAGAGGTTAAATAATCTTCCCAATATCATAACTCTAGGAGGTGGTAGAGCTGGGGTTTGAACCTGTACTCTTAATCACTGCACAGTAGACTAAGATGATCATTTATTTTTGTCTTGGAAAGACCCCCAACAGAAAGCAGTCATAAAAAGCAGAATTTGATATCGTTTTTTTTAGAGGATTCTGGGGTTTTCTTCTTTTAACAAAGGGATCAAAATGAGCCTGGCTGCGAACATCTCTTTTCTAGCAACTCTAGACTCAGAGATGCCCATTTAGGAAACAACGTTTTCATTTTAAAAGCTCTGAGAATCACTCAGAGGGATCTGTGATAGAAGCTGGAAACAAGTTCAGGAAACCGACTCGGCAGTGGAGCAGCTGTTGGATATCAAGAGGAGAGGTCAGACAAGGCTACTAGGCCTGTTTAGAGCAAAGCAGGTGGCCTCTCACCTGGCGGGCCAGCTGTGCAGCAGGAGAGATCAGAGTATGGTCTCAATCTGTGCACCTCCCAGCCAACAGTCTGGATTTATTAGAACTTTAAAATATCTGATGATGCAAATTCTTCCCCTTTCATTCTTCTAGGTAGATACCACTCATTTGCTCCTTCCTTCAAAAGTATGCAAGAGATCAGGGCTCAGAGATGAACCAACCCTGGGGAACTGAGACAGACAAATACAGCCCAGGGCCACAGATGACCCTGCACCCCAGCTTTCTGTCTTAGAGTTTACATCCTTCTCACACTTTTGTCAACATCAAAAAATGTTGGGTCAGAGCTAGAGGCAAAACAGTGGACCTGATGCCTTCAGGGAAACAAAGGGTTTAAGAAGAGTTCATGGAGGGTTTTATTTTTCAGGGGCTATACAACAGTGTACAATTAATTAACGTTGGATTTTACATGAGTTTTCTAAACAACATTTAACCCTCAGACCCACCCCCTAAACTAGGAGGTATGATTATCCTGTTTCAGTGTGGACACATCACCTCATCACGTGTATCTCCATCTTCTCATCTGCAGAAGAGACTTGGGCTAAAAGATCGTTAAGACCTTTTGCAGCCCTAAAAGGCTGGGATTGTGGCATTACAACGAAGACTCCAAAAGAAGTAAGCTAAAGAATGTTCAACACCTAGGAACCTCCCTGGTGGCGTAAGGGTTAAGTCTCAGCACTATGAAGCTATTCAGAGCCACTGCAGCATGAGTTCGATGCCCGGCCAGGGAGATTCCCACATGGTACAGCAGACCTCTCCTGTCTCGCCCGCTGCTCCGCTCAGCAGTGTATTTCCGTTGATCTGCCTGTTCTGCTCCCCACTCTGTCTCTGGTGAACTCTCTCACCGTCACACACCTCTGGCCTGCACCCCAGCTTGTATGCAAAAATAAATAAATCTTTAAAAAAAAAAAGTCTACCATGCTGGAGGGTCAGTTATAAGAAAAGAACTAGCACAGCCAGTAATACCTTGATAATTAGCTTCTAAAGGGTTAAAGCCTAAGGTTAGCCAGGGCGTAGGGAAATGGGGCGCTTACCTCTGCCTGGTAAGCGTATAAGCCTACACAGCTCCCCAGGGAAGTCAGTCTAGCATGATTATCAAAAGCCTCAAAAATGTGCAGACTACTTGGACACAGCAATTTTTCTTCTGGGAATTTAACTTCAGTAAGTTTCTTCTCCATTTTTGATCCTTCAGCTATGAAGCCTCTGAGTATCTAATAAAAGCCATGGTTTGCCCCCACCCCATAAAAATCAAATGCACAAGAATGTTTGCATCCAGTTACAGAAGATGCAAGGATGTCAATCAGAAATTTATATATGAATTTCAGCTCTAAATCCCTACAGAAAATAAAATCAATGGTATCAACACCAGATAATACTGTACCTAAATTCAATTTAATATCATGCGTTGTTTAGACTGATGTTGGAAATGTAAAAGAACTTTTAATGACATGAGAAAGCATGACAAATTGTTAAATGCAAAAGAAGATTATAGGATTATACAGGTGTGTGTGTGTGTGTGTGTGTGTGTGTGTGTGTGTACATAAAAATATATAGACAGAAAAAGAAGAAAGTATGAGAGTTTGAATACCAAAACATTAACTGATTATTTTTGAATAGGGAGATGCTAAATGATTTTAGTTTCTTCTTTATAATTTTTTCACATGCTCCAAATTTTCTATAATAAATAAGTAGTCCTTCTATAATCAGATATAACTACTTTTAAAGAGAAATAACCTAGTGATATCACCTGACGAACTTGACCTTTCATTTTTTTCCAGATTGAGATGTAAGCTCCCAGCCCTCCCAAGGACAAGGTCACACGTGTGAAAGCGACTGGACCAAATCCCAAGTGCATGACCAATGGGTAATAGTGAGACCACCTAACAGTATTCATTTCAGCAGGTAAAAGTGGAGACGCTTTTCTCCCCAAAAGAAAGCAGTGCATCAACCCAGTAACAGGGAGGTCCTTAAAGGACAGACCCTCCCGCTCCAGTTCTCAGCCACATTCCAGAAGGAAATCCACCTCCCCAAATGCGGGTCAAACATAAAGCACGTGACTTTGTCAGCAGGAGCAAATCCAAAAGGTGGGCCAGAATCTGTACCCCAGGTCTAGGCACCATCCTGGACAATAGGAGAAAGTATTTGCACATTTATTCTTCTCTGGTTCTAAATATTTACTGGGCAAAAAAAGGTTGGTTGGAAATAGCGGTAAGTAACCTTTCAACAACTAATTAGAGACCCAGCTTAGCCATCCCATTCAAACTACATATGTAAATAGAAACTGATAACTCTAACTTGCTATGAGTTCTTATAAACTGCTTAAGTATATACATACAAAAACAAACACACATTTATATGGGACATATATTTGAAAGGCCTGGCCGCTTCTCTTTACTGATAAATTAACTGAAAAAGATCTTTCCAATCTATAGATTTGTGGAAGCAACCAGAAATTCCACGTTGCTATCAAAGTGGGGTATTTTTCCCCCTTCTAAAACAGATTTGATCACATACAGTATGCTGAAAAACCCCACACCAGATCCCCAAGTCCAGGCTCAGCTTGCTGTACCCCATCTTGGCCTCACATACCACCTTGACTTAACCCTGACCCTCGGGCCTGGAGTTGAGGCTTGCCAGTCCTTGAACCTTTTGTGTGGCTTAAATGCTTCCCTTTGTGGAATGCAATTCCCCACCCTCATTAAATTCTGTCTGTGGTTAGTCAATTTTCTCTTCAAAGATATGGTGAAAGAATGAGTAGCAAACATATAGAATATTCCCCAGAGTGCAAGTCACAGCAAAAGCAAAAGCGTCCTGCAAAAGAAGGGACCTTATCTGGGTTTGACCCACAGACAGGAGTCGATGAGTCAAGGCAAAGTGGGAAGGGAACTACACATGGGGAAGGGCACAGGCAAGTGCAGATCACGAAGCATGAGGGGGACATGGAGAGGCCCTGCAAGCTTTAGCGTTCGCCACCTCACACAAGCACCAGCACACACTGCCAAAGACAAGCGGAGTGGAGGTGTGCGTGACAGGGACAGGAGAGGGGCCTATTCTGAGCCAGTTCCAAATTCCAGCTGCCCTGTGTCAATGTCTCCATTCAGAATTAACCCCTTCTTCTCCATGCTCCCTCAGAACACTCTTTACACCCTGAGTGTAAAGTAAACTGCAGATGCCTGGAACCCACCTCAAAGTGACTCAACCTGATCTCTCCAATGGGGATCAGGCCTCTGTCCTTTTCCCTCTCATGTACACTTGCTCTTTCTCTTATGAATGAGTGAACAAGTGAATGAGTGGCATCTCAAAGAACAGGGCTTCCTGAGCTGGCTGGTGTCACAAACGAGGTGTCTTCATGTTTCCATTTTGCTTTGTATCTAAAGAACATGCATTTTTCTTTCTATTATTGTGTGGGTTATTTTCTATTATTGTGAGGGACTTGATTCACTTGGTTCAGCAGGATGGTAAATCAACATTCAGAAAGTGTGTTGGCTGAAGGGTTTCTGTCTAGTAACAACCTCCTAGGGTTCTGTCATACATGGAGCTCCACAGGCCACCAATAGCACCCTGGGTACCATGCAGCTAATGCTCTGTCTGTCCCTCCATCAGACTGGGAAGAAAGGGGCATCTTAGATATCCCTCCAGCCCTGGCACCCAGCACAGTACTTGGAAACACTAGGGTCCTGAATGAATGAACATGTGAATTGCCCATTCCCCCCTCCCCCCTCACTTAGGCCACTTCCCTTGGCCTGCCCAGTTACTGGATTCTCTCCTTCAGAGACTAAAAGGCTCTCTACCCCAGCTGCACACTAAAATCTCAGATGCTCTCATCACTTCCTGAGATCCTGGTGCCATTGTGCAGGCAGGCAGGACTGGGCACCAGCATTTTCTAAAGCTTCCCATGGCAGGAATATTGTACCTTCATCTCAGCAGGCAAGTGGGAGAGAAGAGGCCCTGGAAGTCTCCGTTTCCCATGAAGCTAAAATGGTCTCAAATAACATATCTGGACGTTACCAGCTTGCACTTAAGGAGCAGAACACTTGACAATGAAAGCAAAATGGTGGGCAAAGGTCAGGTCTTACATTCCGGATGGAGACAGTGGGGTCAGAGTGGATTAGTGGCTAGAACTTGTAGAAACAAAAAGGGGTTTCCAAGAGACTTCAGTCTCAACTTCAGGTACTAACTGGAACCCAGAGGGCGAGGCCCCAATGAGCCCTCCTGAGACCCTGCACAACCAGCTCCAGGGAGCCTGTGAAGCCACGCCCTGGCTGCCAACGCCAAGTCCAGAGCCAGCAGAACTGCGCCCCGTTAGGTCCCAACACCAGTATCAGCTGGTGGGGACTCAGGCAAGTCCTTCAACTCCTCAGAGCCAGATTCCTCATTTATAAAATTCCTCCATCTGTAAAAAGGGTAAAACAAAACCCAGTCCACCGCATTGAGCTAAGGGACAGCTTCCATGCCACAAGCATTCTCCTCATAAAATGCAAAGATGTGACAGAAAGACAATTCAAGATGTTCCTTGAAGAAGCAGCCTTACAGAACTCAAAAGTTAAATTCTCGAAAGGCGGCTGGTTGAAACCTAAACTATTCTGGAGAGCGGCATCTCTTGGGGCGGGGCCCAGACCACAGCTGTGCTTGCCTTTCCCAGGAGCACAGGAGCAGCTATGCTTCCCGCTGCTGGGGCTGGTCCTACACAGCCAGTCAGGGAGAGGAAAGATGAATTATCTCCCACAAGGTCAACAATCACTTCAATTCTGAAATGACTCAGGCTCCAGTGCAACTTTGACTTGAAAAACGTGTGGCCTGGGCTGAGGTTGAGTCTGGGGGCTAAAGAGATGAACTGGGCACAATCCACCAAAGGGTTCCAAGCAGCAAGCAGGACGCCCTGTTGCAGCTGCCGGGTTCAGACACACAGCAGGGAGGGCCAGCTGCCCGGACACACCCACGAGCCCAGGACCCTTCTCGCTGGGAGTGACATTAAGTGACACTCTGGATTTTGGCAACTGACCTCTGGCCAGCGCCAGGGTGCCTGGTGTGTGTGAAATGCTGTCTTGCTGCCCGAGATCATCTCTCATCATAGCTTTCCAGGAGAAACAAGGGCAACATTTTCTGTGCTAAGTCCCAACAAGATCTGATCACCCCTGAAACAGGAGTCTCCAAGGCCCATAGAAGGGCTCACAGCTTCTGGAAACAACCAAAATAACCACCAACACTAAGTGAACAAGTTACCAAACATGACACCAGGCAGTCATGAGCAATAGTGAACGGAGAGAGACCCAGGATGAAAGGGGCTTGTTTTAAGGTGAGCACATCAAAATGACACCAGTGCTACAATGTCAGCGTGTCCGCACGTGGAAGGAGGTACTGAGCATCTAAACTGAGCAACTTATGAAAATAATCTTCCTTAATCCTGACAACAATTCCAAGATGTATTTTACTTTTTAACATTTTGTAGTAGAAAACCCCAGAGGTTGATTTACTTGTGTGAGGATGGTTGTTTCAGACCCAGAATTTTATTTGTATTTATTTATTTATTTTTATTAGACACAGAACTTTATTAATCTTTGTTTTAAACATGATTTCCAGGCTTCAGTTTAATTAGCTGTGAAGAACTACATGCGTATAAGCAAAAACCAAAAAGAGTTGCAGTGTCCACGGGGCACAGGCTTAAAATGTTAGCGATCTATATTTTTATCAGATCCATGCACAAGACTTTAAAAGCAGTCATAATCTAAAATAGCAGCTCAAGTTCATCAAGCTTTCTCTTCACTAGGAGTCATCTCAATTTTATTTGCTTCGATCTTGGAAATCTCATCAAAATTGTCCACAAGCTCATCCTCCTTCTCTCCGGTAGTACATGGTGCTTTCCCACCCTCAGATTATCTGGACCCAGCCTCAGCCAGTCTCCTGCCACTAGTCAGACTGTCTGCCCCAGCTGCTGTAAGACACTGGGTAGCATCCGTCAGCTGCTTTGTCTCAGCACAGCCTGTGTATTTGCTCCAGAGAGGCCTGCTTGAGGCTTGTAAAAGTAGATCACTGTTCCTTGATTTGTGAACATAATCACATCTTCAAAACCAGAGATATTCTTTACCTGATTTTTTAAGGAAAAGTAAAGATTTTTTTGTCTGTTATAGCTGTTCTATGAGCAGTTCCTTTCCCTCGATGAGCACCTGTGCCTGCAGTGCGTCGTGTTTCTACTGGTTTGAGTTTCTTTCATCTCATTGGAGCAGGAAAGGGGCGATGAGGGCACCTGCTACTCAGGGGCTCTCAGGAAGCCCAACTGACATTAAGCGAGGGACATAAGATGGCACGAGACCCATGATGTTAACAGTGTCCTCCCGGTAGACCTCAAGCCTGGGTACCTGATCCTCCTCCTCTTTTCAATATATGCTCCCTGATAAGTGTGGTAATGGACAGTGACACACCCATATGGATTCATGGATTCAATCCATGAATAGGTTAATTCTTTTGTTAATTAATCCAAAGGTTTCAAAGAGCAGCTAGTGGAGGGATTTGCCAAAACAGGGAGTGCAGTACCATGTCATCCCTGCAGCCAGCCTTAGCTGTATGGCTATCTGGGGATCAGGCAGGGAGTCACCAAAGACCTCTGATTTTTTTACCTAGCTGCCGGCCACAGGGCCACGCTCTCTATCATGGAAAGCCCTTAATACCACAGGATGGAAAGGTATTCTCTGCCTGAAAGATATCATTATTGAATAAAAGGAGAGGGAAAACAGAAAAAGGGCAACAAAGCCTAAACAAATAACATCAGCATGAAATCTTTAATGAATGGTTCATCCAATGCGATCTACTAAAATCCAGAAGGTTTAGCAAAAGATGCTTTAAACCCAGTTTATACTGCAAATCAGCCATGAAGAAAAGTCAACACCAAGTTAATCCCCATTTAATAATTCAGTTTCAGGATGTTAAAACATATTTCTCTTGGAGCTCTTGCATGTATGGCTGATCATAGGGCAACCAAGAAACACACTAGAATGAAAGAGAAAAAGGAAAGAAAGTGTTCTTTCAAGAATACTATTAACGACTTCCAAAAGGTGGCAGGTAGCTCTTCCTGACTCTTGACTTCCTATCCCAAACCCCTTTCATTCCCCCTGCCGACCTTCTCCCAAACAGGGGCCATGATCAGCATGACTGACTCAGACACCCAGGGCTGGTTTTCCAAGAGCCTTCTGGAAGGTAGGACCATAGGGCTAGAAAACCTTTCACTTGGGGAACATTCAGGCACATGGTAGTTCTGACTCATCAGAAGTCCTGCTGAGCATGGTAGCAGGTCAGCACCCTCGCCAATCCTATCCTCAGAACCTGCACAATTCTCAGCAGAGGCCCTAAGCTCTTCCCAAATCATTTTGAGCTGGAAGCTGACCAGAGCCTGCCATCAACTAAAAGGTGCTCAAGTCTTACAGCCTAATGCACGACCTGTCTTAATCCTCCCCCTGATCTTCTAGAAAGGGCTTTCTCATCACTCATGTTGACTTGCATTGGGGCAGCTTCCAGGGGCTACCTTCATGGAAGATAAGCAAGAAAGTGCCCAATACATATTCTACCCCATCAGGATTCTGACCTGACCCCTGTTAAGCCTTCTCTTTTCTCCCAAGCCCCCTTCCTTTCTCAGTGCCAAGAAAACTCTGAAGAGACAGACACCCTTTATGCACACAGCAAATAGGAGGACCCAGCATGCAAATCCACAAGTGACCAGAAAGCAGTTCTGGCTTCTGGCTGTTCCCTGCTTCTCCCCTTCCCACAACAGCTCCCCAGATGCCTCCACTGTGCTTACAACTACACAGAAGAGAAATTAAAAGCAAATTTGCATCACCTTTGCTCAGTGCTTGAGCACTCAGTTTTAATTTGCATTTTATTTGCACAGTACCTGCATATAATATTGTAGAAATGCCCAGAACGCTCCCTTCCCCCTTACCATCCTGCCTGCTTCTGTTCATCCATGGATCTCAGGGTGCCTGTGGACCAAGGCAAACCACAATAGGACTTAGCACCCCAGGGAGTTAAAATGGAGAAGCTCTTGGGTGGCATCTAAGAGCAAGGGAATCTGAGGGGCAGGAATTTGACAACAGTAGGTGACGACCGAGGATGAATTAGACCCAGATATCTGCATTCTTTATACATGATCAGAGTAAAATTCTCACTGCCCACTGTGCCAATATGCATGATGCTGACTCAAAACTGCCAACCCTCAGACCAGCTTAACACAATTCCAACACTGGTGAGAAGCTCTGGGACGGCCACCCGCGCCATCTGTGGAAACCCTGGTGGTTCTTTTCAATATGCCTTCCCCTTTAACTAGTGAACCTTCTATGGCCCCAGTTCTATTGGGTATCAGTCCACCTGCCTATCGTCCCACTTGGCACCTGTGTAGTTGAATACAGCAACTCCAGAGCCCCCACACACAGCATTTAGCTCATCCCAAACTAGCCTGAATCCGTGGCACACTCTTCCCAAACACACACTCTTCTTCCAGTGCAATGCTACCACACACGACGACTAATGTAAATCCTGAAGTTTACTTAAAACACACAGAGAACAAGACAGAGCTAGGAAATGCACCACCTCCTACCCACTAAGTGTTCCCTGCCCACTGGGCGCCGTGAAGAAGCACCCCCCTCCTCCCTATTGACACAGAAAGCAGTTTTCAACCTGACGGAATTCAGCACCTAAAAAAAAAACACACAAGAGTAAGAACACTTTGCTAAATATGCTCCTCCAGTGTCGAAAATGACAGCCAGGTTCCAAGATGTACTTTAAGAAAAAAACAAAAAACAAAATCAGGAGTGAAAGCAAAGGAGAGTGAACACAAAAAGGACCAAAAAATAGAGCATGGATGAAATCAGTTCTCTGCCTTGTCCTTTGTTTGCCAAGTTATTTATCCATGGAAAGCCACTGACTTTTTCAAGGTGAAGTATTTCTTTGTGAGAGGACTTGTTTCACTTGGTTCCACTTAAGTCTGTGGCTATGGGGGAAAGGGGAAATACCCAGTCACAGAATGCTCACTGCAATGGGACCTTCAGGACATCCCTTTCCTGGCTCCTATACAAAGGCCAAAACGGCAAGGCCCCCAGTTGCTCAACCATGGTTAAGTGAGTCTCCCCAGGCCACACAGACATTCATCCAGCAGAGACAGCAAACAGCCTGGAACTTCAACTCCCTCTGCTCACCCTCACACGGTACTACTGACAGAAGGGAACTTTCTGAAATGTCCAGAAGCTATTCAAGGCTTTTCTCCTCACTCCCCAACTACCCTTGACAACGGCATCCATGTTCTGTCTCTCAGAGTCCTCTACTATCCAGTGAAAACATCCGTGCCCCATCAATTTTCACTTCCTTTAGGCACCATGAAGATGAATGAGGTGGTGGTTTTACTGTATTTTTAGTGAAGTCATTTTACAAGTTACCATCCACTACGTTTGACAATCATTCCTATAGTTCCTCTCCCCAAAGAAAAGTGCCAGGGGAAGGTTGTCTTCCCAGATGCACAAGGAAGGTGTTAGTTGCTAGCAACGAAGCCCCCTGTAACTCAGCATGGTTGCTTTTCCCCCTGGCTACTAGGAAACTCAGAGGTAAGTTTCACACATACACCTCAAGCACTCCTCCAAACCTGCTTTTCAGATCATCTCATTTCACACCACCCCCTTTATTACCTTGCACCTGTCCTCTTATTCTTGTTTCAGTCACTTCACTGTATTTGTACTGTCTTAGTCAGTTCAGGCTGCAATAAATGCCACAGACGGAAGGGCCTAAATGATTTTTATTTCTCACCATTCTGGAGGCTGAAGACTGAGGTCAAGTACTGGCAGACATGGTTCCTAGGGAGAGCCTGCTTCTTGGTTGGCAGGTGGAGTCTTCGCCTGTGTCCTCATGTGGCATCGAGAGAAATATCTGGTCTCTTGTTGTTCTTACATGGGTGCTAATCCCATCCTGACGTCCCCACCCTGATGACCTCAGCTAATCACCTCCCAAAGGCTTCACCTCTGGATATCATTAAGGATGTAGGTTTAAAATTTGTATTTGGGGGACACACAGACATTCGGTACACAGCATGTGTCATTATTATGAATTGTCTCAAGTCTTCTTTGGAGGGTACAGTATAAATAATAATAGTGCAATTCTGAAGCTTTGAGGACAAAGATATTGTATAATTTTATACAGTTGGGGCCAAAACCAGGAAAGTAGAGCTAGTGAGAACACTCCTTTTGTGCCAAGATTACAACACCAAACAGAAAACTCCAGGATGCTCCCAATTGTGAAGGTAAGTGCCCCCCCTTTCCAGAGTCCAAGTGTTCCTACTGCATTTATCCATGAAACCCCCAAAATCTACCCACAAAAGTATCACCTCCATTATGGCTCACAGTGACATCTGACTTGTCCCAAATTTCCAGGTGCCGGGAGAGCTTTGTGGTTGGCCGACCTCGTGCCCACTCCAGTGCTTGGGTGTCCAGGGATCCTCGTCAAAATTCACAAAAGCACAAGACAGATGAGAGGGGAAGCGCATTCCTCAGCTGGAAGAGTGGCCAAGTAACCACAAACTGCGGGCCTCCGGGGATCCTGCTGGTCACGGACTTGGCTTCATCAGCCCAAAGACTCGTTCCTCCTGACTACGCCTACGCCTTCTTCCCTCAGAGCACCAGCCCTCTGGGTCTCCAGGAGGCAAAGCATGATGGGGAGCAGATGGGCACCGGATGGGAATGTAAGGGGTGAGGCAGGACCAAGAACGAAACCTCGTCCCCCATACTCATGCCCTGACAGATTCTAAGGCCCCTCTGCCCTACAATTCCCTCTCTAACTAGTGTTAGGCCAAGCTGTGGAGCTCAGGGGAGATTTCAGGGCAGCAGCAACAGAACATGAAGTCTTCCATGTCTTTTACACGGGACTTCCTATCTGGTATGGGTGGGATTAGCCCAAACGAGATGCTGGTGTTTTCTTAAAATGCGGAGCCTATCACACCCTCCACTCAGACTGTGCCAACCCCCAGCCTGGAGGGAAGAAAGGGGTCACAGGAAGACACTGTGCCACACACTGGCTTATAGAGAAGTTCCACTCTTCACTAACTGGGCCACTCTTAGCCTCTCCGAGACTTGGGTTCTTCATCTGTTAAATGAGATTGATAATGGTGGCCACCTCATGGACCTGGGAAGACCCTGGTATGTGCCAGCCTCAGGGCAAGTCTCCTATATATTTTAGCTTCTCCCTCCCCCAAAAGTCTCGTCTTCCAAGATTACAGTCTAGCTGAAGAAAAGGAACTTATCAGCCAAGAGAGTTTAGCCTTCTCTTAATTATTTGCAAAACCAATACATCTCCTGTTGGGGACCATCTCACCCAAGATATGCCTCATCAAATTTATTTAATTTTATTCATCAGGGGCCCGTGGGACTGGTTTGCAGGTGCAGGAAAAGACAGACATTGTTATGGGAACTGTGCCTTACTGCTACTCACTCAAACCAGATAGTGAAGAATTAACTAGACGTGGTTACTGCTCTTATATAAACACAACGCAAATCTTACTAAGTCACTCCCTGCTCCAAATGCCACTAGCACTGGGCCCCAAGCCCACGCTCCTCCCATGACACCCCAGGATCAACACCACGTGACCGCAGCCAGCCGCCCTGTCTTGATGTCTGAAATTTAGCAACACGGAATGCCTCCTCTCCCCCTGACACGCGCTGTACTCTTCTCTGCCTGAGGTCTTTTACTCAGAGTCCCACCAGCCTGGAAGGCTTCTCCTCTCATTTTCTGCCAATTCTTTGCAGGCATCACCCCCGCCTGGACACCTTCTCTGAACACCTTCCCTGACCCCTCAGTCAGCAGGCAGGAGCACCTACTTGATGTTCCAATAACTGCAGGGTCCTCTCCTCTACACATGCCACTTTGCATTACTTTCATCTCTATTCCTTGTCTCTTAGGTCACCAGAGTGTGGGCTTCCGGAGATCAAGGGGAGTTTTCTTTCTGTGTACATGAGGGGTGGAGGATGTATCCAGCTGTTAGCAGGTGCTTGTGGAAGGGATGGCAAGAAGAGACAGAAATGAGCAGTTAGGTCAGTCTACCTGTAGGGGTGACTTATTTCAAACTAACCAAAAAGGTCTGATGGACTCACAAACACACAATGGCACCCAGCAGTGGTAGCCCAAACACCTGTGATGAGAAAAATAAATACTTGAGCTTTTAAACACCTGTGTTTCAGGATGCTTTGTCATTCAGCATCCCTGTGGCAGTTGCTAACCAATACACTCAGTAAAAGCTAACCTTGACTGTCAGCTTATTCCTCCTCTATTTATCTGTGTCACACAGTGACAGCTCCTTCCCAAATGCAGGCAGTGCAGATGGTCTCTGAATCTCACCCTCTGCCTGGTGCTGGCTCTCACGCCATCACACATACAGTGTAAGGTTCCTGAGACTTCCAAGAGAAAGGTGGCTGGTCTGGCTGCCTCTGCCCGATTCCCACCACCAGCAGGACATCCACCCCGGTCCTTATTGGAAGCTGCATGTGCCACAGCACCTCCTTCTCCTCCTCTGCCCAGGCAACACACAAGTGGAGAGGTCAGCAGGAGGCTGCCTTTGCCCTGAGTTGCTGGCACCAACCTCACTGTGTCCTCTCGGGTAGAAGACAGATGCTGCGTCTGTGCATATGGACAGTGGTAATGAGAACTCCCTGTGGCTTCATGCAAGGGAATCAGGCAGTACGGCTGGGCAGGCCAAACTTCCCTTTCATTCCAGAAATGACAGTGAAACAAACGGCAGGGAATTCATTCTGCTGACCAGCACAGGAAGCAGTGCCAGGGCACAGCTCTGGAAGTGGAGAGAGAGCTGGAGGAAAGATAATGGGGAATGAGAGACAAGGAAAGTAAGAAAGGAACTCCAACTTTGGTGTGAAAATCAATCTGTATTACATCATTGGCCCTCATAAGTCTGTCCATCCAAACCTTACAGAATTCTGTTCCAAAAAGTTTAAATCTTACAGGTCTGGTATCCAGAAAATGTGACTGCCATTCCACAAGAATTCTGGATGACCAAGGTGCCAGATAAAAAAAAAGAGGGGGCTGGTTTGAGTTAAGTCCAAGGCCATAGCACAACTCAAGATAGTTATCAACCACAACATGCTCCTGCCACAGACAGCATTAAGAACAGCAGGGCCTCTATCCAGGATCATGTTATGCCCAGAAGGAATTCTGGAATAGTGTGCAGTGGGTACATGCTTTTAAAAGATGCCTTTGGGATGTTAGATTCACCTGTAACCTCTAGACCTCAATGATACCTTTAACAACAGATCCACCTGTGGATCTGTTGCACCCAAGTGGCCACCTGACCTAGGTCGCCTAATCAAACCTGCTCTCTGAACATACCTGCAAGGGAATTCCAAGCCACATGAACCTAACCCATAGGTGGGAGGACAGAGAAGTACGATGAGTTACAAGGAGGAACCTCTTTCTTCCATCAACATTTGAACTCGTATTTGGACTCAGGTCTTAACTGAAAATAGGCCCTGAGCAATAGCATAATTTGAGCTGGAACTTTAAAAAAAGGGGCTGTGAAAGAGAAAATAACCAAAACAAAGAGATACCCTACTGCTGAATGTGAAAAAATATTTGCACTCCATGCAACTGATAAGGGTCTAATTTCAAAATCTACAAAGAACTCACACAACACAACAAAAACAAAGCAAAGAATCCAGTCAAAAATAAGCAGAACTAAAAAGATACTGGACAACAGGCCAGCAAGCCAATATCTCTCATAATCAGGGAAATGCAAATCAAAACCACAATGAGATACCACCTCACACCAGTGAGAATGGCCCATATTTAAAAAACTGGCAACAGCAAATGCTAGCAAGGATGTGGAGAAAAAGAAACTTTCCTACACTCCTGGTAGGAATGCAAAAGGGTCCAACCACTATGGAAAGCTGTGTGGAGGACCCTCAAATTACTAAAAATGGAGTTACCATATGACACAGAAATTCCACTCCTAGGAATATACCCAAAGGTCACAAAAAAAATAATTGGAAAGGAAACCTGCACTCCTATGTTTACTGCAGCACTGTTTACAAAATGGAAACACACTAAATGCCCAAAAACACCTAACTAGATAAAAAAATATGTAGTATATATACACAATGGAATACTATTCAGCAATCAAAAAGATAAATTCATGCCATTTGTCCAATGTGGATGGAGCTAGAAGGGACTATGCTCAATGAAATAAGTTAGCAGGAAAAAGAAAAATATCAGTGGTCTCACTTATAGGAAGAATATACAGGAACCA
This sequence comes from Scalopus aquaticus, assembly GCA_004024925.1. Classification (NCBI taxonomy): domain Eukaryota; kingdom Metazoa; phylum Chordata; class Mammalia; order Eulipotyphla; family Talpidae; genus Scalopus; species Scalopus aquaticus. The sequence goes on along the minus strand of PVIJ01002997.1, from coordinate 96,992 downwards.
AAAAAGGGATCAGGAAAAAAAGAAAGACAAAACTAGGAGGCAAACTATAAATTGGATACATTCAGTAGGGGAGGGGGAGGGAGAGGGATCAAAACAGGGGAGGGAAGAGCACAAGAGACTATGGTGATGGTTCACGAATGTCTTGGTGGTGGTAATTTTATGGAAATTACACCTAAGAGAAGAAATCAAACTTGTACAAAAATGAACAATGTAAAGACATATAAATAAATTAAAATAAATAAATAAATAAACCAGAAAAAAAAAAAGGCTGTGAAGACCATTAACCATGGTTACACATGCTACTCCCCCTACTCCTCTTTGGTTCCAAAAATGTGTAGACAGAACCACTTCTGGAGGTGAAGCAGACAGGGAAGGGCTTTGGAGCTGACTTGCCAAAGTAAGGAAAAAAGAAGGAAAGGCACCAGCCAAGGGAGAAACAGCTTCACATCTTCAATCTACTCATAATATTCAATCTACTCATATCCAATCTACTCATAATATTCAGTCTACTCATAAGGAAATGATGATCTAAGTCTTACACAGATGCTCCCACCCTGTCACATTCGGCACGCCCACGGCATGGAGACTGGCCCAGCAGCCATGATGGACTTACCCACTGTGAGCCAGCACCTGGGAAGGGAGCCGAGACACCCAGGACGCCCTGACCTGGGAGCCCCATTGGCCACAGCAATGCAGCTGGATGAGCCTCAGTTCTCCAAACACAAAGTTAAGCAAAATGTGGATTAAGTACACAATGGCATACTACTCAGTAATTTAAAAAAAGATGAATTCTTGCCATTTGCCACAACCTCAATGGAACTGGAGGGGGGATTATGCTAAGTGAAATTATATCAGTAGGAGAAAAGACAAATACCAGATGATTTCACTCATATGTGGAATATAAAGAAACAAAACAAAGGAACAGACAAAACTAAATCAAAACTAACCCTAGAAATATGACTGTGAATCATGGCTACCAGAGGGGGAGGTGGAGGTAGGAAGGAAGTAGGGAAGGGGGTTCCAATGGACTAGGGTAGAGGACTATGGATGGATGCTTGGTGGTGGGTGCGGTGTAACATTCATCTGGATGAAGTGGAAACCTATACCTTTAAATCATATACAGTGTTGTAAACCCACGTTACCTTCAAAAAACAGTTACAAACAAAAAGTGTAAAAGAGTTGCAGCCAGAAACAGGTACAGCTGGAACCCAATCACAATGCAAATTTTGGACAGGAGACTGACATATACTCTGCAAAGTGTCTGGTAGGAACTGACCAAAGGAGGCTTCTAAGGTCAAACAATAGGAAAGAAAAACATCTCTTTAATAGTTTTTAACAACTATACTGAGCACCTACCACAGTTTCTCAAAAGCTGCAGCGCCCAGTCCTCAGGACAGTTCTATAAAGTAGATGTGACACTTGCCGTTTCACAGATCAGGAATCCAGGATCAGAAAGGCTAAGGGGACTGACCAGTGTCACGCAGCTAGGAAGGGGCAGTGGGGCTCTGAGCCATGTGATTTGGATTCCCTTACATCTATTTCCAACTTGAGTCTGTGCGTGGGACTGGTGACTGCCGCGGTCTAGCCATCCAGAGACCCACTCTGCGCCTGCGCGCACTCTGACAGCCTTATGCAGGAGACGGTGAGGACCCGACGTGGCATCTGGAGGGGTTAGTCCTCATCCTGCGCGCACCTCCAGGTCACACCATGGGACCTGACCCCACCCGGGGTGATTTTTGCCTCCCCTCAGCCTATTTGACATGGATATTATTATGGATGATGCTAGGAGAGGCTCGGGGACGTCTCATATTCTACTGTCGCTCCCCTTTGGAAAGAGGAGTTGCTTACAGAAAACCTCCCTTTCCATCCTGAGTCAAGACATTCCTTGGGCGATTGGAGGGGAGCCCCCTCCCCACCCCACAGCATTTGGAAGTGATTACCACCAAGATACCCTGACAGAGTGAATGATGCTGAGGGCCGCTCCTGGATGCTGAGCGAAGAGCTCGCCGCACGCCCCGCCCCCCCGTCCTTGGCACAGACTGCTCTGTGGAGCCCCGAATCCCACTTGCATGCCGCTTTCCAAGGCTTGCTTTCCACTCTCTGATACATGGGATCAACTTTAATAACAAAAACCTGGCAAGGAAGGCACCTCTGCCTAGAAACAGCCCCCAGTGGCAAAAGCCAGCAAGTCCGGGTGGGGCCTGGAGGTGGAGTGGCAGCTCATTTGTCACCTCTCTGCCCAAGATGCAAGGGCACCCTGTGACCTTCTCCTGGACCTTCTGCTTCAGATCTAACAACAGCAGCCACTGTCTGTCTGGTGGTTTCTCCCCCTTTTCCTGGAGGAACCCCCACACACACATGCCTCTAGTTCAGCTCTACCCAACTTTTCCTGTAGGTTCAGCTCAGACTCATGGAGTCATCTGCACACCCTGCAGGGCTCTCAGCAGGTCCCCCAGGTGTCAGTCCCAGTGGGGACCTGACATTGGTAAGAGCTCAAGACAACCATGAAGTTGCTACTGTCCTCAGAGCCCTCACAAAACATCACCTCCTGTATTCAGAGCCGGAAGCTTGATGGTGGGCTGGTCTTAACAAACCAAGTCACAGCACACAAGTTCTGCAAAGCCACAGAAGTATAGGGACCCGGAGAGAAGACAAGATATCCCATGACTCTGAGAGAAAAAGCTTTTCCGCCCACCCTGCATGGTCACGTACTCAAAGCTGTCCTTAGACACTCAGAACCACAGCACAAATATTCTCCCCATTTCACAGATGAACCAAAGCCAAGGAACACAACACAAATACTCCATAGCTCTATCAGTGGCAATCTTCACTGAACACACAGCTGGTGACTAAAGGCTTTCTGCTTCATTTCACACAGTTTCTGCTTCTCTGGGTTCTTGTCCCTTACAGTTGCCTGACTGTCCCTGAAGGCAGGGACATTGAAGAGTCCACCAACTAGTCCTAGGTGTATGCAGGATAAACTTGAATTCCTCGCCTGTTGTAGGCGAGGAGAAGGCTCCTCTCCTGCCCACATAAGGGATCTCTTGACCACCTTCCTAACTTTCTGTTCCCCTCTTTCAAGCACCCAGTGCTCTTATTGCCTGGAGTGATATGGCAGGTTTCATGTTATAACCTCAGTGAGCAGAGTTGGGAAGACAAGAAGCCCTCCCTTTGCCTGCTCCCTTGGTTTTTCACTCAATAGAAAGTCACCAAAGCTGTACCTTACAAACTCCACACTGCTTCCACAGGACACCCAAGATGGCGTAACGAACAGTGAGTTATCAGACAGAACCAGACACCATCACATGCCCAAAGGCAACTGGGGCAAAGCAGATCAGCCTCCATGTAGAATGGCCAGTTAATAGAAGGGTCTGTACCACTAGGGCAGAAATGCATTATCCCTCTCCTCCCTTCTCTCTGCTCCTGTATTTTTCATCTTGTCTTATCTTAGCAAATATTTGGGGAGTATGCAGGGACTTATGCCCGAAGCCCCAGGATCGCGGAGGTCAGGTGGGAAATGATCGCAGCTGAGTGGCAGGATCCTGAGACTGGAGGGCTCAGCTCTCTCTGTGTCTGCACGCACTCAGGAACTCACAGCACAGAGGGGATGCTGTGTGATGAAGGCTGGGAACAGATATGGTATTCAATTCTGACTCCTAAATCAACCTCGGGTAAAGCTGGACAGTGAAAGAACTTTTTATACAAAAGCTGCCAATAGGACAGACAATATTTGCTATAATGTCCTCCAAATCTGGAAGTCTTTCTATTCCGACGTTCCATTTCTTTTAGCTCTAACATTTTAGGAGTTTGAGACTTATCTGGAATCTCAGCCACAGATGTAATGGAATCCCAAGAACTAAGCATTTCAATCAACAGGATTCACATTTTTTCTTCCCCCAGGGCCCCTTACTCTTCCCTAGGAATGCCTGGCTGGAATCACAGTGGTCGAAGTAAACTGCATCTACTCATCTGAGTGTTTCAAAATGACGGGCACAAGGGTCTGAAGTGATACATACTCTATCAGAGATTCATAATTACATGAAAAGTGATCTGCGTGTAGAGTCTCGGTTCCAAACGTCCTCATACCACCTTCCAGCTTCATGTGTGTCTGTGTGGCTGCAAACCTCCGCACAACAAATTCTGAGCCACCAGAAATTTCCAAGGCCATTCTGTTTCCACCTGAGAGATAGCATGACAAGCATATACTGCCCCTCAGAGCCCTAGGAAGTGTAACTAGCAGCTGCGAAGGTCCACTGGCTAGTCTCATGTTCCCAAAGTTGCTGCACAGACATGTCTGGAAACAGGAAATGCATCCCAAGTGCCACACCAAAGGCCCATGTACTCTAAGAGCTCATCAACCTCTTTCCCAGAAACATCATCAAAGGTTAAGAGCTATCCCCTGGGTTAGGAAAGTTCTCATCTGTAGGTCCCACGCTGAGGGAACCCTAGAGGCTCCAGGAGAATTGAGTCTTCCTCGCTGGGCTCCCTCTGCAGAGGCATCCAAACTCTTTGAAAGAGGATACGGTGGCCATTGTTGAAGGCCCAGTACCTCTTGGAGCATCTCAGAAGGCACTGTTGGGTTGCATGCCATTCACGAAGGATGAGAGCTCCCCAAAGTTTTTGACTTTAACTCCTACCCCTGAAGGAACGGGGAGAGGATTCCCAGTGCCAAGATGGTGGCTGAAGCAACTGATACTGAGCTGCCCACTCTGCCTCTGGAACAGGAGGCACCAAGTACTATATATCTCCCTATCACCTAATCAACGAAGACAAATGAGAATTTCTTCTGTTCTTATGGTTTGGATGTTTTCCTTTGTTTTCCAAACGCCTAGGCTCCATTTCAGCAGTTTAAAAAAGTCCTGGGCTATCTCCTTTATTACTATGCTAATGTGTTTTGAGGTTGAAAATGGGGGTCATGAGGACAGAGAAAAGTTATTGCTGCTTATTAGATTATGCAAAAGAACAGTGTGATATGCTAGACCGAGCAGAGTCTGGGAAATCAGGAGCTTATAGGCACCAAGTCCAATTCTGCTCTGTATTTGCTATTGCTCAGAGGAAGATTTCATCATATTATTGCCTTGAATGTTTTCATATATTATATAGGCTTGCTTGTGGTGACAGATTAAAGATATCTTTATCAGGAATTCTTCAACTCTCTTCCCACCAAGAATTGGAACTCTGTCCCCTCACATGAATCTGGGTGAGTGCCATAACAATGAAATTCACTCTATGCCAGTTTCTAGGCCCAGATATTAAGACTGGCAGATTCCACTTCCTCCTCTTGGATCACTCACTTTGGAAACCAGCCACCATGCTGTAAGGAAGCCCAAGCAAGCCTGCCGAGAAGCCCAAGATCCTGTAGCCAACAACCCCAGATGAGCTCCAGACAAGGCCAGAACCAATGTGCCAGCCACATGTGGGTGGAAATTGACCCTGTGTCCATCTCTGTTTCCCCAACTGACACTGCAGGGTACAAGTCATCCTTGCTGAGCTCTGCCCAAACTGCAGATCCATAAGCAAAATACACTGCTGTTGCTGTTTCAAGCCACTAGCTTTTGGGCTGGTTTGTTAGGTGGCAATGCATAAAGGAAACTTAATGGCAAAAGGCACTAGAATTATGGAGGCGGGTACAGTGTGGCATATACACCTACCAAGATGTGAAGCTGTACTCCAAAACTTAGGTAGTATCATAAACCAATGGTAATTTTTTTTAAAGTTACATAAGTAAATGAAACTGATCTTCAAACTTTTGGATGGAGAAAAAGGAACTGAACAAAACATAGAGAAATTATCTTTCAACCATTGCTTTCCAACTCATACAAAGAAGTTGCACATGGGAAAGATCTCGGTAAGATGTAGCATTCTCATCAATAGCAATTTGTTCTAAACATTAGAATTATAATTTTATAATTATCAAAAATAAAAATTAAGAATGAAAGTTCATTCTGGCTTCTGTCTGACTTCAGGGGTCAGAGGTCCATGAAGCCCCCTGCATCCCAGCTGAATGGCCCCACTGATTGGCAGCATCTGCACACATACCCCCAACTCTGGGAAACCATCTCTTCCACGATTCAACCCAACCCATTCTGAGACTTTCTGGCAGGGCAAGCTGTCTGATGTCATTACTCATTTTAGAAATGACCAACCAATTCCACACTTGGTCACACACAACTCTCTCTTCATTGTTGTTGGTTGAAAAGGATGAGCTTTTCAACCACAGGGATTTGAACTGTGAAGTTCCACTTATCCACAAATTTTTTTCAATAAATATACTGGGAAATTTTTTGGAGATTTTCGACAATTTGAAAAACTCACAGAAAACAGTATAACCTAGAAATTTTGAAACACCCCAGGGCCATTCATCCTTCAGACTGAAAGGACAGGGATAGGAACCTTAGGAACCAGACCTGTATGGAAGGAGCAACCAGACAGTAGCTACCTCCAGCTTTAGCAGAAGGCCAAAGCCAACAGATTGGGGCTGCCAAGGAAGGAGCCAGAGGAAGGCCACCCCAACTCATTCCCTTCCACCCTCAGCTCTCCCACCAGGCTTCTGTTAGTCAAGTCTAAAAGACATGAGGACAAGTGGGACATGAAGTTAGGGGATGCAAGGCTGTCTCACAGGAGCACCAATTAAGCTCAGCCTGTTTTTAAAGAAACTGGAAAGACCTTCCTTAGAAATCCCAATATTTCCCCACTTTCTCCTCTGAACACAGAAGCCCAGCATCACCAGAGGGGTCCCGAGGTTGCCAGCTCTCCAGCTGCCCTCAGAAACAACGGCTGGGTTGAGTATCTGAAGAAACGAAGGTGCTGCTGGAACTAACCAGACCCAGCCAGCACCCAGCCATGAGAAAGAAGGTCAACAGCAAAGAAAAAGAGACCACGAAGCCAGCTCCCTCTGCCAAGTGACAAACACCTCCACAAGCTGACACCAACTCGGGAAATCACAATGTCTTGGCCATCTGTGTGGGAGATGCCGTTGGATGGGTCAGGGACAATCCCAGCGTGTGGTTTCTAGGCTGCAGAGTCCTGTGTTAGCTCAACCTTGGGCCAAGAGAGTAAACACAACAAAAGGGTTCCTCTGAATCTTCCCAAATAGCTTAAAATGGATTCAAGCAACCCTGTTTTTATGTTTCCGTTCTAAGTGTAGGTCTCCGGGTCCATGCAGCATTCTCAACATCACCTGCTTCTGATTTTGAGATATGACAGGACTCGGGGTGCAGTAACCCTCAGCTGGCTAACAGACTGATCCTTTTCCCCGCTGGACAGCCATCTTGTTCTCCTTCCCTTCATCTTAGTTTCTCTATCTCTTCATTTTACCTCTTCTAGTTCTTCAACCTCTTGAAAAATGTATTTTCTTCCAGTTTCTTTCTTGTTCTTTCTCACTTTCCATTAGGAGGAGTAGCTCCCTCCTCTTTTCTTTGGTCTCTCAGTGTTGATCAGAGAGCACAGACATCGTGGTTTCTAGGAATATAAGACTTCTAGCAGCTTCTTCCTTTGTGCAAAACTGGCAGTTTCTCTTTCATCTGGTAGACTCACAATCATGACGACTATCACTGAACTAACGAAGGGCACAGAGTGCAGAAAACAGCCACGAGAGCCATTCTATGCCACATGGGAGCAAAACGACCACAGCAGCCCCACTCCCTTGGGGCAGAAGCCCTGGCTAGCAACAGCCCAGAGACCCTAGTGGACTGACTACAGAGCTCTTTTTTCTGTGACCAGCCCCCTCCCCAGTCCCCAGGTGAATGGTCAGGTGCCTTGCACAAGAAAGAACAGTCAAAAGTGCCACTGTTGGTAGCTCTCTGCCTGCCTGTTTTTAAGGAAGCTGGACTGTGTCTATGCAGGCGACTCTTTTTTCTTTTTCCTTTTCCTAATACACCTGCCATTTTTAAATGATTTTTAAAAAGTTCCCTGTTTAGGATTTTTCTTTTTCTCATTTTCTTTCTCTTCCTCTTTCTTTCTCTCTCACACCCACACCCACACATACACGTGTACGCTTGTGTATACACAAAAGAAAAACCCACCACACTTAGCCACCCCACTTAAAAAGAAAAATCTTCTTCCCTCTCTTAAAAGTGGAAATGCCCCCATGCCTTCCATATCACACAGGTAGACTGTGGACGAGGCCTCGGGACAGCGCTCGTCTTTCTCCCATAATAGCTTCTGACATACTCCATAGGGAGCAAGTCCATGGGCCTTTAAGACTTGAGTTTTCAGGGCCTCCCCGGTGGCATAGCGGTTAAGCGCTGCGATGTGGAGCTGTCGGCAGCGGTGATGCGAGTTCGACACCCGGCCGGGGAGAATCCCACATGGTGCGGCAGACCTCTCCTGCCTCGCCCGCTGCTCCCCTCAGCAGTGTATTTCTGATCTGCCTGTTCTGCTACCCGCTCTGTCTCTGGTGAACCCTCTCGCTGCCCCACAGCTCTGGCTTGTACCCCAGCTTGTATGTATAAATAAAAAATAAATCTTAAAAAAAAAAAAAAAAAGACTTGAGTTTTCAGAGCCCTGACTTAAAACCAGTACTGATGAGGGGTGCTCCCTCAGTCTGTCTTCAGGAAATATCTTGGTGAAGATTGGCTCTCAGCCTGGGGTGGGGGAGGGGATTCAAGGTTTTCTAGGAGAGGGGTTGGGGAGGGTCACATGTATCAGGTGTGTCAGGAGTGCCATGGTTTTGGGGTTGTGCCAAGGGTTCCCAAGGGGTGGGGGGGGTCATATCTCAAGGTTGTCGGATGAGGTACAGGGTTATGAAACCCTTCACATTAACATCGAGTCAGGGGACATGGATTTAGTTTTACAGTGCTGGATTAAGGACCAAACACAAGATGACTTGAATAATTTTTTTCTTTGCCGGCTCCTTAGCAACAAGTAATTTATTCTAACCTTCTTCCATAATGCCAATTACAGCTGTTAGCACGTACTTCAAAGCCAGGATTCAAAGTACAAAGCTATGGTTAGGTTTTCCTGTGTGGATGTCCCAGGGGCTTTAAACCAAGGTTGGAGCTGGTGCAGATGAAAGGAAGTGGAGTTTTCCCTGAGTGTCTTCAGTTAGGGTGGATGTTAGGGGAGCTAAGGGAAGGCTGCTGGAACCCATCCAAAGAGCACATGAGGAGGGGGGGCCAGGCAGGAGTTGTGGATGCACAGGCCTCACCTCCATAAAAATAAAGGTGTGCTTTCCTAAAACCCCAAATTTTATTCAATAGGGAGGGGTAGAAAACAGAAATAAAGGGAAAGATAGAGAATAGGCTCACTAAGACCCAGAATTAATTGAGGCACATGCTGTTTTGGAGGTGTCAAGAGCACCATACAGTGGACCACCATTTTTCTGTAATTTTCAACATTGAGGCACTCCTGGTTTACAACACCATATATGATATAGGAGTATAGGTTCACACCTCTTCAGGTATATGTCACCCTACCACACCTACCACCAAAGCAAGCTCTCATAATCCTCCACCACTGATGACCAAGCCCCTTCCCTGTTTGTCCCCCACTCCCACCCCTGACCCCTAGCAGTCTCCATTCTATAATCATAGATCTAGATTTGTCTGTTCCTTTGTTTTGTTTCTTTATATTCCACATGGGAGTGAAATCATCTGGATTTGTCCTTCTCTTACTGACTTAATTTCACTTGGTGTAATCCCCTCCAGTTCCACCTAGGTTGTTGGAAATAGGAAGATTTTCTCTCTTTTTACATCTTTTTACATACTCTCTTTTTATTCCGTCGTGTATATATGCCCAAGCAGTGGATTTTTTAAAATCATTTTAAAAGGACAGGTTTATTAGGAAAAAGAAAAAAGAGAGGCACCTGCATAGACACCGTCCAGCTTAAAAACAGGCAGGCAGAGAGCGGCCAACAGTGGAATGTTGACTGTTCCTTCTCATGCAAGGCATCTGACCATCCACCTGGGGGCTGGGGAGGGGGCTGGTCACAGAAAGAGAATGCACAGGTGTGAAAAAGACAGGTGGACACTGGGCAATGGAAGGTTGCCCAGAGTCTGTTCTATGAACTTGTTCTAGAACTGACTGATGAGACGATGGGGAGGGAGGCAGAGAAGTGGCCTGGGAGCCCAGGGCCAGCACCACAGCCAGCTTCCCCGCGGAGCCAGGCCCGCAGGTGACCCTGAGGACTGGTGGGCCTGGGAGCACTAGCACTGGTGGAGCAGCTCATGTAGGCGCCCTCGGCGAAGGGCGTGTGACTGTCCCTAGGCTGCTTCATGAGTGGAGAGTGCTACAGGGAAGAGCAGGAACAGAATAGTAAGGTGGGAGGGATCGAGGTGCTGAGAGGAGCTACAGGTTGGTGTCAGGGTGCAGACAGAGAGATGGAGGTGCCTAAGCAGACCTAAAGGGCCTGGGTAACTGGTGGAGCCAGAAAGAGCATCTTCAATGCTAAAGTGTGACATTCCAGTGTCGGTGCCAGTAGCCCCCAGGGATGCCTGCGTCGCACACATGAAGCCGGATGCACACACAGTGTCCAGGGAGCCAGGGGGGAGGAGTCAGCGCCTCCACACCCAGGGCCCGGGCCTGGGCCAGGCTGCCCTGTCCATCCTGCTTCCTTCAGTGAGACTGAGGCCGCCCTCCCCCCACCCCGGAGTTACACTGCCAACAGGGATCTGGTTCAGCAAAAATGAATTTGGAAAAACTAGGAGATGACAGAAAAAAAAACAAGCTTGGTAGGATTCATTATAAACTGATATTTGTCAAAAGCTCAAGAACAAAGAACTCTCTTACACACTTCCAAACCCAACCCTACCAAAGGACCGAGAGAGCCCTCAACCACTGTGATTATTCTGTCCATCCGGAGAGCTCTGAATTTGGAGAACCCAGTGAGAAATAGGAGAGTAAAGTGATGAAATTCTCACTCATTCCAATTTGAGTTGTTTTTTTTTTAAAGATTTATTTATTTATGCATACAAGCTGGGGTACAGGCCAGAGGCATGGGGTGGCAAGAGGGCTCACCAGAGACAGTGGGGAGCAGCACAGGTAGTCAGAAACACACTGCTGAGATGAGCAGCGGGCAGGGCAGGAGAGATCTGCCTGCCATGTGGGAATCTCCCTGGCTGGGTGTCGAACTCACGTCACCACTGTCGACAGCTCCACAGCCACCAGGGAGGCCCGAATTCGAGTTTTTAAAGCCCACAGAAATACAGCTATCCAGAGACACAATTCATATACATACCCCAGTGACTTCCACTGTGTGACACCCGGGAATAACACCCCAAAGACTGTGACAGGGGAAAACTATAAAGAAAGCAGCAGGATGAGTAAACTTCCATATTGAATTTTCCCCCTTCTCTTTGCAGTAGTTAAAATGGAGACTTGTGAATAAGGCGACACAAGACTCTACTTTTATTTCTAAATAGCTATAAAAATTAAGGTCGGAAAACATCCCCACGCCAAGACCCGTTAGATGTGTCCATCGGGCTTTCACCATGTGGAGGAAAGAGTCATTCTGGGAACTGCTGGGACAGAGGTTTAGGCCGAAAACGTGAAGCATAACACAAGAGGATAAAATCCTTCTGAGAAGGGCTCTGGGCCCAGAAGATTTCTGCAAACTATTATCTAATTTGATTCCCCTCATTGCATTACAGGGGGATTTAAAACACATCACCTCCCGCTGAAATGGGTTCTGGTAAATTTCTTGAGAGCTCTCTCGGATCTCACGTCATCCTCTAGATTCAGGGTCAACACTACATTAACGACCCACCATTTATCCACTGGGTAATTCACTCCCTGGCAACCTCCTTTATTTATGCTGTATACATTCAGGAAGCAATTAATAGTTGCCACTAAAGCAACATGCTTGAGGGTGCTTTTTCCAATAAAACTATGAAGCAAGGTGCTTCTTTTATCCCAAGGCAGAGAAGGGCAGCAAAGCTGACAGGGGAAGGTACGAAATAAGCTTGTTGTAGGTTCTTCCCCCTTTCCTCAGGTGGGGGAGTGGAGAAGACTTTCTGGATTTTTCTCTTAGCACCTTATTTCTACTCCTTTTCAAAGGGAATCATCCCGTTGCCAACAGCTGTCCATGTTACCTTTTTTTTTTTTTTGACATCCTGTTCACCTTATGGTTCTGTTCAGGCAAAAGTAATTTAATAAAACACCATAAAAATCAGGAAGAGAGCAGTTTACTCATTAACCCAAAAAAAAAGTATTCTAATGCAAATTTTTTTAAAAAAAGAAAGAAAATAGAGTTTTTCAGGATTTGATTTCATCTGCTCTTCATAAGCTCCCCCGTCCCACCCCCACCCCCACCTCCGCCTAGGTAGCCAAGGCTGATATCCCCCATGAACAGAGAGGTTAAGGGGCTTACTCAGGCCAGCACAGAAAGTCAAAAGAGATGTTTGAATTCGAACAAATTCACCGACTCCCTGTTCAGAGCATTAAGCATGGTATATTTCTCTTCTCTCTTCCCAAGGGCTCCCAGTCATTTGCTTCCAAGCTGTGCAAGCAAACTTCCCACATCCTCAGCCTCTTCTCCTAGACAATTGCAACTTTTAGGGTTAACTGGGCTTTCTGCTATTTATTATACATTATTATATAATATGTGTTCATTATATATTACAGTATAATATATAGTATAAATTACAGTATAATACATATTATTATAACATTTATTTATTATAAATATGAATATTTTTCATCTAAGCTAATCTTTTTTAAAAAAAAGATTTATTTATTTGTGCATACAAGCTGGGGTGTAGGCCAGAGGTGTGGGTGGTGAGAGGGTTCACCACAGACAGAGTGGGGAGCAGAACAGGTGGATCTACTGAAGTACACTGCTGAGGGGAGCAGCGGGCGAGGCAGGAGAGGTCTGCTGTGCCATGTGGGAATCTCCCTGGCTGGGTATTGAACTTGTGCTGCAGTGGTCTGGATAGCTTCATAGTGCTGCGCTTAACTTGTGCCACCAGGGAGGCCCCCAATCAACTTCTTAATAGGAAATGAAGCTATTTCTTAACACGATAAATCATGTCAACCTTAAACAGTCAACATTATACTTATAAAATCAAAGAAATTTCCTTTCCCTTAAAATCCAGGAAAAAAATAAGAATGGTCCCTGTTAGCACCACTATCTAAATACTTGGGAAGCTCTGTCTATAAAAACAAATAAAACAGACAGGCTTATAGGAATTGCTTGTTGAAAGGAATGAGATAAAATAATATTATTTGAAAATGAATGAAACCCAGAAAATAATGAAAAACTCTTAAAATTAACAGATTGGGTAAAATAAAGATTGGAAAGAAATATGCTAAATACTAATGAAGTAGTCCATGAGTAACAGGATCATAGATGAGTTTCATTTTCTTTATATTTTTAATTTTTTGCAAATTTTTCCCAATAAGCATTTAATTACCTCATACTTCAGTGTCTCTGACCATAACATTGTAACACTAATCTGAACAGACTTTTGGCTTTGTCCAGGTTACAGTTCTGTGTAACAACTGCAAGGAAAATGTGATCTACCTCCGCCTGGGTTTTTATTTTCTTTTTTTGCGTCTTAAGCAGACATATTTTCTCTCGATAAAAGATAAAGGGGTAAAATATTCCTTTTGTAAATGCTAAAAAGCTATGGCTTACATCATATTCCACATGACAACATCAATTAGGAAGCAATACTATTAATAAATAGCTCACTACCTGGACACCCATTAACCTAAAGAGTTTGCACACAGAGAAGGAGGCTAAGGCCCACACAATCAAGCTAATGTCTTTGGTCACTGAGGTCCTAAAACACAGTCAATGTCATTGCTAGCTAAGATACTAAGCACAAATTAAGTGTAAGGTCTGTAAACTGGTTGGTTGGTTGGTTGGTTGGTTGGTAGGTTGGTTGGTTGGTTTTGCCCCTGTAAAAATCAAAGATCAGGATGGGAGTCTTGTAGAAAATCTGAAAGGCAGAAGGAAAAATGAGACAGAGAGAGGAAGGTAAGCAAACCAAATAGGAGAGAGACAATCAGCAGGGGCGGGGGGGGGGGGGCGGGGGGGAGGCGGAGGGAGGGAAGGAAAATCGCACAAAATGGAATAGAAAAGAACACAAGGGACCATGGAGATGGATCACGGGTGAATTGGTGGTGGGCTACCCAAGGGGAATACAAAATGTAAAAGACATAAATAACAATAAAAATATATATTAAAAAAAAAAGAGAGAGAGTGAATGTACATGGGCTTTGGTGTCCATAGAGCTGGAGACCAGGGCTTGTCAGCCATACACTAGTCTCTGGCCATCCAGGTCTTCTCAAGGGCAGAGCACTTGTACCCTAGTGAGGGGGCCCCACAGAACTGTCCTCGAACCTGAAAGAGACATTCACACTTACAGTGAAAATTTCAAAGGAAACCCTAAGATCAAATACTGGAGCTGCACCCTCCAGAATATTAACTCTCTAACTCTCCCTAAATGCTTTGCCAGCTCTTACCCTTTACATATCTTTCTAAATACCTGTGTTATTCCAAGAAACCCAGCCCTCATGGCAGGTGAGGGGTATTGCCTGGAGCAAGGTCTTCTATCTAAAGGGATTCCAATCATTGTAAGTACCTGAATAATAATGCTATGAGACAAGTCACAGAGACCACAGGAAAAGAAACAACTGGGAGGGGCGGTGTGACAAAGTACTACGTGAGTATTACATAAAAGCTAAACGTAAGGTCCACATTCAATCTCCTCTGTGACTATTTATAGAAGCATTAGTCATAGTGGCCAAAAAAGTGGAAACAAACCAAACATCCACCAGCTGATGAGTGGATAAACAAAATGTGGTCTAGCCATACAATCCCATTATTACTCAGCCACAGAAAGGAATGAAGTACTGATACACGATACAGCATGGATAGACTCTGAAAACATCATGCTAAGTGAAAGAAGCCAAACATAAAAGGCCTCATGTTATATAGTCTATTTATCTGAAATATGTGCAATAGACAATTCCATAGGACCAAAAGTTAGTGATTGCCAGGGTCCAGGTTGCAAATACATAGAGACTACTAACGAGGAGGAGGAAGAAGAGGAAGAGTGGTTGGGGGTGTGGGGGTGATGAATATGTCCTAATGAACATGACAATGAGGGTGATAATTGGACAACAATGTATATATACTAAAGGCCACTGAACTGTATACCATAAGAGAGTGTATTTTGTAGTTTGTTAATTATACTCCATAAAGCTATTATTTTAAAAATAAACCACATGTTTTGAGTCCTTTGTCTTCTATGGTAGCTTCATTTTCCTTCCACTTTTTCTATTCCACTCTACATGTAACTGACAGAACACTCACCCTTACATTGCCATGAAGTAGCTTTGTGAGCTAGGAACCCCCCAACCCTCACCTCACACCATATACAAAAAAATTACTCAAAATAGACCAAAGACTTCATCAGAAGAGCTAAAATTATAAAACTTTTGCAAGAAACCATGGGAGCAATCTTTATGACCTTGGATTTGCAATCAATTTTTGGATATACAGGAAAAGCACAAGAAACAACAAAAAGTATATCACAGGACTTTATCACAATTAAAAACTTTTGTATATCAAAAGACAAACAATAAAATGAAAAAATAACCCACAGAACGGAAGAAAATATTTGGAATCATATAAGCTATAGGGCCTAGTATCCAGAATACATAAAATCTTTCACAATTCAACAACAAAAAAACAAAAAAATCAATTAAAATTGGGCAAAGGACAGGAGTAGACAATCCTTCCACATAAAATCTAATAAGCACATGAGAAGATGCTCCACATGATTACTCATCAGGAAAATACAAATCAAAACCAAAATGAGATATCACTTCACACCCACAGGGATGGCTTATCATTTAAAAAGTGAAAAATAACAAACGGTGAGGGTGTGAAGAAGCTGGAAACTTCATACATTGCTGGTGAGAATAAAAGTGGCATAGCTGTCGTGGGAAACAGCTTGACAGCTTCTCAAAAAATTAAATATAAAATTACCATATGACCCAGAAATTCTACACCTAGGTATTTACATCCATAGAATTGAAGACAGGTGTTCCAACAAAAGTGGTGCATGAATGTTTCATAGCAGTAACCTTAAGCCTGAGAGAGCAACAACCCAAAGTCTCTCTACTGATGAATTTGATAAATAAAATGCAGTAGATCTATACAACGGAAAATTATTAATCCATAAAAAAAGAATAAAGTACTACTGAACATGTTAAAATGGTGAAAATGGTCAATTTTATGTTATGTGATTTCTACCTCAATAATAATAATAAAGAAACCCAGCTTGCCTCCTTAACACCTAGCCTTTGAAAGCCCTTCTCCTCACCCTTGTCTTCCCTGATTTTTCAATCATATGCAAAGATGTCCTACTTCTTGCTTGTGCCCCTTAGGTCTGAACACAACTTGTGAACTGGAATTCAGTTGCCTTTCTTCAAAGGTCATTTCCTTGACCTAGAATACCTCCCTCACACCACTATCATGGTTGAATTGTCCCAGAATCAAAAGGCCCAAATCTAACCCCTCTACTTAGTAGTTGACCCACATTGGGTAAATAAGTTTCTCCAAGTCTCAGGTCCTTATATGTAAAATGGGAAGTCTAAGTTAAATTAATAAATATGCATTAAAATTCTAGTTTGTGGGTATGGCAATAATACCTGCCCAGTCTACTATGTAGGACAGTTATGATGATCTGAAAATGTTGAATGAACTATAAGGTGCCAAACTCAAGTAAGATGACAACATCTCTATGGCAGTATTTCCTAAACTCTGGGAATTTATCTGACATAGGCATGGTTTATGACAAGTGTGTTACTACCAAAACAACTGTAACCTGTTATTTTTATTTACTTATTGTCCTTTATTTTATTCACTTTATTTACTTTGTATTATTTTATTTCTCTTTACTTTGATTCATTTATATTACTTTATCTTATTTTATTATTAATTATTAACACATAATCAGTATTTTGTGAGGTTTTTTTCTATTTTATAACTTTTCTTTTTATGCTTTTTTTTTTTGAGGTAAGATTGGTTTACAACATTACATGATTTAGAGGAATAGGTTCACTTTTATTTCAGAATGGAAATTATCACTACCATGACATCATTGGTTTGAAGTTATCATTTTTCTATATATGATAAAGTAATGACACCACCACTGTAATGTAAAATGTGCATCAACCTGCCACATAAATCTCTTTTATGTCCCATCATTGGCAGGACACCTGGGAAACTCAGACCTCTGCCAAATGCTTCTTAAAGACCTGAATAAAATTTACCTCCTCCAGAAAGCTGCCTTTGCTTTACTTTTCAGCCTGTTTTAGAGGCTCCCTCACAATAAGCCCTTGCATGTTTAAGTTACACTCCATCACTTTGCACTGGCTGATTTCACTGTTCTCAACACTTTTCATCCCTGCACAAGAGCACTGAACACCAAAAGGCAGGGACCTTCGTGTTGTTTCCCTCCCACAGCCCAAGCTATACAGACGGTAATTGTTTACTGAATGGATCGAAGTTTAAATGAATGAGATGTGCCCACTCACTGCCTGTATTTGACTTTTTATTATGTTTTCTTAAAAAGAAGTGGTGAAACTCCCCCATATCATCTCCTAGTCTGTAGTGTGACCACATCAACTGCCTTCTTCAGACACCAAATGGTGAGAAGGATCATTGGTTAAAACGAGACTCATGCCTGCACATAGAGGGTGATCAGTAGATTTGGGGGAACGAATGGTGAACAAGTGGGCAGATTACCTAGAATGCCCTGCCCTCTGGGGCAGACCCCCTGCAGAGGGTGAGAGGGATGAGCATGAACAAGTTAGCATGGGAAGACCGAGGCACACCTGGGGCTCAAAATCCGGGCTTGCTCCAGACCCGGCCCACACAGCTCAACCCAGGACTGCAGACTAAGCCTCCTTCCACTAGCTCAAGAGTGGCTCTTCCCTGCTGAGGGGCCCAGTTCTCAACTTGATACTCGCCTAATTAGAAGTAAATCCCTCTAATACAGGAGAGCCTTTGCGTGTCCACAGTGCGTTTTGGCCATGAGTCTTAAAGCACTGACAAAAGAAGCTGCAAGTGAAATTACTGATTGAATACATCCAGACACAGAGCAATCCCTGTGTCAATGTTGACAGAACAGCTCTTTATCGTCCAGGAGCTCCGGGAGGGCGAACATAAAGCAAAACCCCCAGAGATACTAGGGGGAAAAGAATGTTTGCAACTACAAGGAGCCTGGTAGGCATAAAATAGCAGTAAGTATTGATAGTAATCACTGTTTTTCAGCGTAAAGGTGTCCAGCTCTCTACAATCTACAAAGGATTACTCAGAGCCCATTATCTCAGACAATCTTTAAACCAACCCTGTCAGAGACATAACTGGCCCCATTTTGACACATGAAGAAACTGAGGTTCAGAGTGTATCTGAAACCTGGTTTCCTGCCTCCCAAACCAATGCTCTTTTAATCTCAAAGTCATCGAATTAAGCCAGTTTTCTTCTTCATCCACAATAGATAGTAAATAGATGTTTAATGTAAGGATGTCTGAATGCCTTCTATGCTTCCATCATAATAAAGAACTCGGCCTCTTTAAGTTCAAAGTCAGCAAGTTTTCCTTAAAAATGGAGCCATTCCACTCCCTGTCCCCAATGGCCACCACAACATCATCTCTAAAACCCTCCAAAGGTGACCCCCAAAGGGAACCCAAGAAAACTAAACCTACAGGACTTTTAATCCCAACACCATGATGTCAGCTTCAAAATACTTAACCTGCCCCCCTAGATTCCATCTCTCCCCATAATTGTCACCAAAACTTCTCTATCAGACCTCCTCAGACCTATGTAATCAGTAACTTCCCTTCCTCAGTCAGTCTTGGAACATCCGTACTGCTGGTAACACCAGGGACCGAACTTGGATTTGCAATTACACCATTCTCTCTTGCTTATTTTATTGTTTCCTTTTTTGCATTTTGTACCAACCGAACTAAAGGAGGGAAAGTATGTCTCCTTTCTGTGCTGTTCAATTTAGACACTCTTTAAAATACATATATCCTTGCCAACACTACCTTTTCATAAGCGTTCCAGGGCCCCCAAGATAAGGATTATCTATGACAGCCCCCATCCTTGGGTGAGAAAGATAGTGCATCCTCTTCTCTCAGTTAATTACCATTTCTTGCCTGTGCATTTGATTTCAATAAAGTCGCTCTAATTACTTCAAATATCACTGCTCGTCCCTCCTCCCCCCTCCCATGCCCCTCTTTCTCTTGGAAAGCCAGAGACTGATGAACTCAAACATGCCAGCAAGCCTCAGGCATCTGCTGCGGCGAGCAAAGACTTCTCAAAGTTAATAAGCCAGGAGAGTTAATAAACCAGGCTTCCCAGAGTGAATAAACCTGGAAAACACAATTATTACTATTTTTACTATTATTCAAATATTGCCATTATGCTTGTTGTTGTTTTTCTTGGCCTCCTTGGCAGCCATCCTAAGACCCTCCCCCCACGCTGCCCGCCTCCCCGGCCTCCCTCCACCCTCACGGGTGGCAGCAATATTGTGCTAGCAATCCCAGAGGGGCTCCCCGTGCTGCCCTGTTGGAGGAAGCAATATTGGAGCGCGTGCAGCCCCTGGTCCCTCCAGGCTCAGCTCTGCCCTTTTATATTACACACTGTTCAGTCAAATCCATCACCGGCCGCACAGATCTTTCCAATAGGCTGGAAGAGGCTGGATGGAAATGATGATTAAAGGAGGCTGAGCGAGGAGAGGTTGGACTGGGCAGATGAGATGGGAGGGAAGATATCTGGGGTTTGGACATGCCTGAGCTGCTAGCGGGTTTGATTTTCATAGGATGGCTTCTGGGGCTCACTATTCCATGCACCCTCTAGGCAATATGTGGTTCTCTTAGGATCAACTAGGGCTATCTGCGAATAAGGGCTATATAAACCACGACTGCTTTGCAGGCTCCCAGCAATGTGTTCCTCCGCCACCTGCTTCCTTTTGCTTTGCATGGACAGCTTACCCATGAGAAAAGTAGCATTTTAAGATTGGTCTCTGGGAGGAAACAAGTGGAGAAAGTCACAGCCAGCAGAGCCTGACAATTCATCCAGGCCAGTTTCTCACTTTATGGATGAAGAAGCTGAAGTCCAGGTAAGTCAGGTGACCTGCCAACTAGTGAAGGGCAGAACCAGACTGACCTGCAGCCCCTCTTCCTGCAAGTAACTACATCTTTTTCTTCTCTAGCTCTTCCCACGCCCTCCCCACCCTTCTACTTGCCAACCCTCTGGGTATCAAATTCTAAAACCAACTCATCTCCTCCCCCAAAACTTGTTCACTACACCCCAGAGATTCTCAACTGGGGAAGATCCTGCTGCCCAGGAGAGATGTGGTAATGTGTAGAGATATTCGTGATGTCTTTTTTTTTAAGATTTATTTATTTATGCATACAAGAGCTGGGGTGTAAGACAGGGGTGTGGGGGGTGGTGAGAGGATTCACCAGAGACAGAATGGGGAGCAGAACAGGTGGATCTACTGAAGTACACTGCTGAGGGGAGCAGCAGGCGAAGCAAGAGAGGTCTGCTGTGCCTTGTGGGAATCTCCCTGGCCGGGGATCAAACTCATGCTGCAGTGGCTGCAGATAGCTTCACAGCGCTGAGACTTAACCCGTTATACCACCAGGGAGGCCCGATTCTTGAAGTCTTGATGTCTCAGTCAAAACTCAGATGGACCCTATTCTACCTTCTCGGGCTCAACAATTTAGGGTCAAACCTCCTTGCTAGGTGGTTAAAACATTATCTTGAGTCTAGGATAGAGGTGAACTTAGTAAATTTGGAATTCAAAACTCACTCATCTAGGGACACCAGCTAGAATTAGGGAATTGAATGAGTTTGCTGGTTGGAGGAAAGCAGTCAAAGGGAGCTAAAGACTATGGGAAAAGACTACGGGGGGGGGGGGGGGGGGTGAAAGAGGAAGCAGCAGCACCCCCAAAGACAGAGGAACCCTATCCATGGGCTTCCTTGGCACATCCTCCAGAACCAACCACCAACACAGACCATATTTCAAGGGGCTGCCACAGCAGGTATAGACCCAGAAAAGGGCCAGCCACCCCTTCTCCTCACCCCCATCCTGACCCTATGGAAGTCAAGGCTGATGTCACAGAGGAAAGGCCCAAAAAGTCATCCTGGCCCCTCACTGTGCACGACCACCAAGGGGTGCGAGCAGAGCTGCTGCATAGTCCCAGAGCCAGGCACTGAACTCCAGTCCTACCCCAGCACCCACCAAAAGACAGCAGGCACAGGGCAGCCAGCCTCCACCGGCCTGAACAAGCTGCACTTAGGAGTAACCCCCCTCCACTGACAGTCTTGGGGTTTCTCTCCCAGATGCACAGCACCATGAGGGAGAGGGACTCCCTGGACTGCAGGAGACGCAGAGGGTCTGGACACATCAGGGACACCCCAGGGCCAGGGAGCACCTCCCACTTTGCTCTCAGCTCAAATCCAGTCCCTATTCAACAAGGTAGCTACAGACCAGCAGGAGGCCTTGGAAGGAGTCAAGTGTAATTAAAATCTGTGAAAGCTGCATTGTCTCAATTGTAAATCCTTCTCACTAAGAGGCCTTTACTGGGGAATTCTCAAAGGTGGGGAGAGGCAAAGCTGCCACAGCCACCACCTCCACTTCAAGAGGCCAATGAGGATCTTTAATGGAAAAATATTTCTACCTAATATAAAGGGCCTGGAAATTGCATGGCTTCATTCATTCTAGCCCAGAATGGAAACTAGGGGATAAGGACGAGCCAGGAGATCTAAAGGGGTAACAATGTTAGGAGAGCACAAGACACACACTAGAAGAGAAAGAAATACATTAACCAAAATCCCCCAGCTATATATATACCCTTGTTCAGCTCCTCAAAATTCTTTTTTTTTAAAGATTTATTTATTTATGCATACAAGCTGGGGTACAGACCAGAGGTGTGGGGTGGCGAGAGGGTTCACCAGAGAGAGTGGGGAGCAGAACAGGCAGATGGATGGAAGCACACTGCTGAGTGGAGCAGTGGGCGAGGCAGGAGAGGTCTGCTGAGCCATGTGGGAATCTCCCCAGTCGGGCTTCGAACTCGCTTTGCCGCTGCCGACAGCTCCACAGCACAGCACCTAACCGCTGCGCCCCCGGAGAGGACCAGCTCCTCAAAATTCTACACAGAAACCCCTGTAATTTGATCAGCTGCCCAGTACCCTATGACTGGTACTGGGAATGAAGGATTCACTCATGGAGATATTAGTGGAGATGTCAGCCGCAGCTCCAGTAAAGACCTGTCTGCCTGGGGCTGATCAGGGCACAGAGAAGGGTGCGTGACCCCCATTCTGTCACTTGGTATGAAAGTGAGCACACAGCACAGACTCCTGAAGGCGCAGCTACCAAGTGGTAGGAAGGTAAAGAAGCCCCAGCATGCCCCACAGAGCTGGAAAGCAAGCTCCCCATTATACCTCTGCAAGGCTGCCATCCAGACCCATAAGTCTGTCCCCAACCTGGCCAGGAATCCAGCCAAGACTGAGATCAAAGTCATCTGGCAAGGCCACCTGTAGGGTCTCTGCCCCTGTGCTCATCACGGCTGACTGCTGTGGAAGGCACAGCCATGTGAATGAGCTACAGGAGAGCACATCAACAGAGATGCTGCTGGGCTAGTCAATCAGACTCACAAAGACAATTAAGACACACCTCAATTTTCCAGAGTTCTTTGTCTCCCGGCAAGTGAAAAGGTGAAATGCATATCCAATTCCCTTACTATTTTAGGGCTTCTGTATTATGTCAAACCTACATGGGAAGAACATGGCATCCAGAGACAATATTGGTTCACAGTACAATTGTCCAGAGAGGTGTAATTTGTCTTGCTGGAGCATAAATCTTAAACTACAAAATGGCGCTCATGACTATATCAAAGGGCATCAGGGCATACCTGGCCCCAAGGTGAGAGAAAGCCCTCAGCTGAGAACTGCAGTCTCCCAACCACACCTTTGCAGATTTGCAAAGAGGTGAAATCTGGATCTCTAACCAAGACAGGGACCTCTCTGTCCCCCAAACATGTCACCAACCCAAAGGTCATCAAACCCAAAGGCAGCTAGAATGACATGGGTTTGGGAAGGCTATTTAATACATAAAGTAAAGGGAGGGAAGCTGAACAGTCCCAGGAAATGAGAAAAGGGATCAGAACAATGTAGTTGAAAGTAGTCAAAATAAACCACCACCACCCCTAAAAAAGCCTGACAGCAATGCTGGTGAATAAAGGATAACAAAATGGAGGAAACAAAACTTTCTGGTGGAGTCTGACAGAAAGGCTATTATTAGAATGTGTCAGCCCTATTCCCCACTTCTCAAACTGCATGAAGACACAACACAATTTATAAAGAGTTACAGCATATAAAATAGCCAAAGATGTTACTGATAGACAAATAACCACCTCAAAGACTGGTGCGTGTGTGTATGAAGCACTTGTGCTACCCAGTTGGTGATTAGGGCTCCAGTGCTGGCTCTGCTGCCAACCCACTCTGTGACTTCCAAAAAAACAAAATGATCACACTGAACTCATGAAAATAATTACATCTGACGTGGTGCAATTACTCCATGCTAAAAATAATTCTAAGTGTACTTAGTACACTTATTTTATCTCCACAACAATCCTGTAGGATACATATTATTATTCCCATTTTACAGATGAGGGATCCAAGACACCAGAGGTAGTTCCAAGTTCACGGGGAAGTGGACAAGTCAGAAGGAGAAATGAGGCTCCCCTTCCAGTATTGACTGAGGATCTCCTGCAGGCCAACCTTCTAAAGGGTAACTAGAAGCCCAACAAAATACAGAAAGCCCTCATGTGAAGACACCAGAGCACGATCCAAAGCAAGGACTTAATTGAAATGGAGCCAGTACATGTAAGAAGCAACCAAAACTGAGTGATTTCCCTGTTTTTACAACTTTGAGTCGTGCAGAGTGCCTAATGGCCACAGTCACCAGCTGGAAGGACCAGCAGACAGAATTCAGGGCAACCACTACAACCAAAAGTGAGGGAAGAAACCTGGAAAGACAGAAAGAGGAAGCCCCAATCCTATATATAGCTCCACACAATTCTCTGGCCGGTTCTCGACGCTCACATGCACTGGGTGGATTCCAGGCATCTGACTAAGGATCAAAAAGCTAGCTGAGATTCTAGCTACCGCCCAGCATGGGGAGGACAGAGTTTGCAGTTTGAGCTCATCTAAGTTAATTGCTTGTGGAAATTTCTTAAAACAATTACAAATACTCTTTGAAGAAACATAAGAATTTTGAATATGATATAGGTTCATTCTAATACATCCATGATACAACCTAAAATCATCAAGAGAACCCATACTCAAGACAAAAGAGAATCAACAGAGAGCAATGTCAAATTGACCCAGATCTTAAGTAGCTGAGGAGGGTTTTAAAGCATCTATTGTAACTATGCAAAGAGGCTCCAAGAGAATGAAAAAATAGGAAGTATCACCTGAGAAATTCATACGACAAAAGAACCAAGTGGAGAGTCTGACAGCACCATCCTACAACCCCTTGCAGTGATGGAAATGCCTCATATCTTTGGGTGGGACCAAGGCCACCAGCCGCACGTGGCTACTGCCTGCTCACAGCGGGGCTAGTGCAACTGAGGAAATGAATTGTTCATTGTATTTGATTTTAATTACTTTATACTTAAATAGCCCCATGTTGATCATGGCTATGCTACAGAACAGAGCAGCTCTGGAACTGGAAAATACAGTATATGAAATTAGAAATTCACTGAATTGGTTTCACAGCAGATCGGAGATGACAGATAAAGGGCTGATGAACTGAAATGTGGATCAATAGAAGTTATTCAAAGAACAACAGAAAGTACACTGACAACTATAGCAAGAAAGAATAGAGGAAAGAAGAGATCAATGTATATAATTCCAAGTATAATCAAGTTCTTGTGTTCTATGCAGTGGTAAAATATTAATTCTAAGCACACTGTGAGTAGTTAAGAACGCGTATTGCGGTCCTGGGAGCAACCATGAAAATCATCAACATCATCATTATCCTCATCTAAAAGAGTATAATTTAAAAGCCAATAAGTAAATGAAAATGAAATTCTAAAAAATAAATAAAATTTATATTAACCAAAAAAAGACATGAAAGGAGAAATGGAGAACAACAGCAAAGCAAAAACAGAAATAGAAAGAAAACCAAAACAGAAAATAAAATAGCATAATGGTAGACTGACATCCAACTACACCAAAAATTTTAAGAAATGTAAAAAGACTAATAAACACTGAAATTAGAAGAAAGAGGACGTCAGAATTAATGAAAAAATAAGACTCAGCTGTATGCTGTCTGCAAGAGATGACCTTTAAAAATAAAGATTAGAAATCAGGCTGTCTCCTGTTTTTAAATATATTATCTATCATTTTTTTCATGTCTTCCATCTCTAAAACCCAATGATTCAAAATCCAATGACTACATATGTGTATATGCACACATACACAAATATGTATATAAATATATCTGTATATTTATATATAATTTTCAGAATACAATTACAGTTGACCCTTGAACAACAAAGGTTTGAACTTTGCAGATCCACTTTTTTTGTAAATAGACATAAACCTATGGAATAGATAAATACAGCACAATATTGCAAATGTATTTTCTCTTATGATTTTCTTAGTAACATTTTCCTTTCCCTAGCTTATTTTAAGCATAGAGAATATAAATGCATATAACATACATTATCTTGGTTAATCAACTATTTAAGCTATTGGTAAATCTTCCAGTCAACAGTAAGCTATTAGTAGTTAAGTCTGGGGGGGAGTCAAAAGTTATATGTGGATTTTTGATGGTAAGGGGAGTTGGTGCCCTAATCCCCTCCCTGTTCAAGGATCAATTATACAATAATTAATGGTCAAATGTCTTGTGCCCAAACCCAGAAAACTGATGGAAGGGACAATTAAGTTAGCACATCCATCACTGAAAACTGTATTTCTCAATCAATATTCATTCTGTCAGGTAATGAGATGGAGTTTGTGTGTAATTGCGTCTAGGGAAGTCATTCCACTTATTCTTAGAGAGCAATTTAAACCTATGGCTCAGCAACTGAAGTATTCTCAGAATTGCCTGAATTTAAATTTTCATGGAAGGGATTGGCATGACCTTTCTGCACAGCCTGGCAATCAGAACAGGCAGCCTCTCTAGGGCTTTGCCATCGGGACAGAGCAGCTGCGACACAATGCACCAGGCTTGGGACCAGCCGTCGGGAAGCCTGAGTCTGACTCCACTCTACACCATTGAGACGCCCTGTGACACGGGGTACCTTACTCCATCTCTTTGCACCTCAATGAGATTGTGGGGACTTCATGACACAGCATCTGTTTTCACAATCTCTCCAAGTCTTTCTCTCTTTTGGATCTCGTTATGTCCACTGCCAGTAGTTTTGCATGGTAACCTCAAAGTGGTAACAGTTGAGAGAAACTACCACTGACCCTTTAATAGCAAAGGTTTCGATTGCATGGGCCCACTTTTATACAGATTTTCTTGCAAAGAGATGGTACAAATGATATCAATAAATACAAAGCAATGCTGTATTTTTTCCTCCTGATTTTCTTTTCTCTACCTTACTTTATTGCAAGAATATTAATACATATAACACACAAAATAGGTGTCCATGGACTACTTATGTTACCTGTAAGGCCTCCAGTCAAAGGCAGGCTATTAACTGTAGTTAAATTTGGGGGGAGGCACAGGTTACACACGGATTTCTGACAGCCCAGGAGTCTGCAGCCACAGACCCTGTGTTGGTCAAGGGTCATCTGTGTCTGTGATTTTACTGTGTGTGTATGTATGTGTGTGTGATTTTTAAAAGAATAAACAAATTTAAAGACTTCAAACTCCCTCATAAAGGCTAAAATACTCACACAATTCATGCCTAAATTAATTAGTGTCTTAGATACATTTGCAAGATAGGGTGTATGCCCATCCACAAATTACTATTACCTAAGTGATTAGGATCTATTCTACAGATTTGTCTATGAAGGGTGATCAGTCACTTAGTAAGGCTTTGCACTGTGCTACCTTCTGAGACTGACCCTCTGTTAATTATCATATGAGACCCGAAAAGTTCACACGGTTGTGAAATTCAAGTGTATTATTTCCTCGTGACAACAGTAATCAAGTCAGCAGACCTCATTTCAACCTTCAGCTGCCAACAAGTGACCATAATTATTGGCAAAGAAGTGTAAACATAAGCCTACTTAACACATTTACTAATGATCTTTCAGGCTAGGATTAATGTAACAAATAAATACTGGATGATTACAGCTTACATTTATCAGGCAGTTCATATAAACCAACAATGGTAAGTGATTTTATCTGTTTTCAAGTTCTTGTTCTCGAACCGCATATTTCTTGTTCTTGATTTTTCTTTCTCGACTCTGATGTGTGTTTTCACTTTCCAAGGCAATCTGTCTCTACTTTTATATCCTTTTAAAATATTAGGTACATCCACTGCGAATTCTTAGAAAAGTAATGTTGAGGTTTAGAAGTATTGAAAGAAACAAACCACTGGTATGAGAATAAAATTGCCCATATGGGCATAATCTACAATTGGCTGGTATTGCCAAACATAAGTAAGTAAATTATTAGCATAATTAGTTGCCCTCTACTGAAGAGCTTTACTAGGTGCTATATAAACACACATAATCTTTAACCCTTATAACATAAGTAAAGAGATGGTTTCTGCCATTTAGAAATAAGGAGACCGAGAAATAACTTGCCAAGAGAGAACTGAGATTTGAACCCTCATCTACCGGGACAGGGGAAGGGGAAGTAGGGGAATGTGTCTTACTGCCATCCATTCTTAACATATCATTGTCTCCATGTGAGAATGTGCCTAAAGCTTTCCCTTTGTTCCAGATCACTAACTCTTTTTTTTTTAAAGATTTATTTATTTATACATACAAGCTGGGGTACAGGCCAGAAGCGTGGGGCGGCGAGAGGGTTCACCAGAGACAGAGCGGGGAGCAGAACAGGCAGATCAGAAATACACTGCTGAGGGGAGCAGCGGGCGAGACAGGAGAGGTCTGCCGCGCCATGTGGGATTCTCCCTGGCCGGGTGTTGAACTCGCATCCGCGTGCTGCCGACAGCTCCACAGCCCAGCGCTTAACCGCTGCGCCACCAGGGAGGCCCCTCAGATCACTAGCTCTTATTAATCATTTTGAGATCACAGGCTGCTTCCAGAATCTGATAGAACCTCTGGACCCTCTCTCCTAGAAAAACATACACACACACTTCTAGAAAAATAATTCAAGGGATTCATGGAGATCCTAAAGTAAAACCCAGTTTTAAACTCTCTCCAAATAGAGTATCCAAATATCAACACAGGGATATTTTCACTTACTAGTCTACTATACACTCCCCCCGCCTCCATTTTGGTTTCGATGACAGTGTAAAGGAATAAAATAGCAGAGCTAAGAAGGAAATAGGTTATCTTGTCCATATCCAAGGAAAGTCTTGCTGCCCCCAGCACTGCCAGTCATCCCTCCTCACCCCTCATATCTTGAATCTCCTGGTAAAGGGTACCCAGCCAAGTGGAATTTTTCAAAATCATCCTTCTTTCTGTCTCCCCTTTTGCTCACCAGTGGGGTGAGAAAGCTTTATTGATGAATCAATTACCCCAGGCCTTCCACAAGGACCCCGAAATGCCTACTGTGTTCCAGACCTTAGATTAGGACATAAAGCCATGCCAGGCACTGGGCAGTGTACAAACCAAAGGTTTTGTTCTCAGGGAACTTCCATTCCAATGAAAGAAGCACTATTGGGGCATAATAAAGAAATAAATTACAACACATGCTAGAAAGTGATAAAGGGTTGGGAAAGAAGACATATATACAAGGTGGGCAAATGGCAAGTGCAGTGGTGGGCTGCAATGTCAAATAGATGGATAGTGAGCGATCAATTTGGAAGGGCCAAACTAGTGGCTATCTGGAAGAGATGTCTGGAAGATAGATTTTGTTTCTTATCTCTCTGCCCCCTCTACAATGTAAACACCGTGAAGTCAAAGATTCTTTGTTGTTCGCTTCTCTATCCCAAGTGCCTGTAAGACTTTATAACTGTTAAATGCCTGGCACTTATTAGATGTGCCATAAATATTATCTTAAAAAGTAAATGAATTAATTAAAATTTACTCTCTAGCAGGCCAAAACTGAGGGTTAGGTCCACAATTTCAAAGTTTACCCTAAATATATTAATAACCCCAATTAAATGGTACATTCAAAGCAGAGAAAAAAAGAAACTGAGTCAAGATAGGTTCATTCTTTAGAAGAGAAAACTGAAAACCATACATGGAAATGATGATAAACTTAATCCAACTTTAGAATAATCAAGTGAGGGATTGGGGTTTACAAAAAGAAAAAAACAAAAAATCCAGGAGATCCCATACCAAGCAGGGTGTTCATTATAACCGGTCCTGGGAACACAGGATTTCTGGATGCTGAATGATTCATCAATTAGGCTGTCGATGAGGTTCATAGAGACACATACACATATCATCAGTTACACAGGAGGACAGAATGTGGCCATGCATGTGTATGTGTGCATGTGTGTGTGCATATGTGTGTGTTACTACCCATCTCACTCCCAAAAGGGCAACTTAAAGCACATGTTTTACACTCATGAAGACTGTAAGTGAACCCTGAGGACCAACAACCCCCTGATACAAAATTACAGCCTCAAACCAAAGCTCCAGATAGACAACTCTCCATTAGCTTGTCCTAGACACTATTCAACTCTAGGAAAAAATCAGTACTGTAAGAATAGAAGCCAGGGCCTCTCTTATGGAACAAGGGGTTAAGCTCAGCACTATCAAACTATTGGCAGCCACTGCAGCATGAGTTCTATCTCTGGCCAGGGAGCTGACCCACATGGTGCAGCAGACCTCTCCTATCTTGCCTGCTGCTCCCCTCAGCAGTGTATTTCAGTCAATCTGCCTGTTCTGCTCCCCACTCTGTCTCTGGTGAATCCTCTCACCCCACACACCTCTGGCCTACACCTCCGTGCATAAATAATAAAAATAAATCTTTAAAAATATTTAAAAAAAAAAAAAGAATGGAAGCTACAACCAACTGGAAGACCACAAGCAGACATAATCTCCCTCCATCTTGTCCCAGAAATTAGCTCAATCTGGTAAAAAAAAAAAAAAAAAAAAAAAAAAATCAGGACTATGAGGCCCCTGGGCTCACTGGCATACAATTTTGTAGAGCTGGATTTTACCATATGACAGATAATGTGAGCTTCAGAACCTTCTTTCCTCTCTGACTAACCAGCAATATCAGGACAAAGCTGAAATCACTTCGTTGTAACAGTTTGACCTCTGGAATACTGTACATCATTAAATTTTTAAGGGAGCTCATCGGGGAAAGTCCTTTAATGCTTTAATAATTTAGTTGGGGGAAAGGGGCCAGGGATGGAGGGCATCTACGTGAGCTGATATTAACTAGGTTTGGCTACTAATGGCTTTCCAACAATCCCACTGTGTCCATGCTGCCATTTCCAAGAGCACAGTCCATTTGGCCTTTGCTTTTTCAGTGTCAGCAGGGAAATTGAAAAATAATAAACAGGAAGTGTTACAATCTGTATTATAGTTCCTACCCAATCCTCCCTTGTAGTACTGGCTAGCTCAGTCTAAACCAAGTTCTTAAAACCAAATGATGAGTAGAAAGTTCATTCCATGAATCTGTTGCTGTCTATGAGATCAATAACCTCATAGTTACATCACTGATAAAATTGCAGGAATTCACAAATCACAGAGACTCCCTTGGTAGTACCAATTTTAGCTGAATTCTCTTCTAAGTTAAACGGTCTGGCCCCTTATGACACTGTCACCCTTTCTTTCCTAGAGCCATATGGAAATGACAGCCTTTGACACAGGTAGGATCTCCACCTTGGCACTCCCTGCTCTCCCACTCCCCCTTAAAAACATTAACACACATCAGGCAGTTTGTGACCACACTCCATACCTCAGTAAGCTCCAGATGTAAGCACCAAGGTCAATGGGATCGTGTCAAGGAGGCTAAATGACTGGCCCAGGTTCATTCACCCAAAGAGGCAAAGCAGAATTAAAACTCAAGGATTCCAGGGACCTCCCTGGTGGCGCAACAGGTTGTCTCAGCACTATGAAGCTATCCAGAGCAACTGCAGCATGAGTTTGATCCCTGGCCAGGGAGCTTCCCACATGGCGCTACAGACCTCTCCTGCCTAGCCCGCTGCTCCCCTCAGCAGTGTGCTTCAGTAGATCTGCCTATTCTGCACCCCGCTCTGCCTCTGGCGAATCCTCTCTCACACACACAGCCCCCTCTGGCCTACATCCCAGTTCTTGTATGCATAAATAGGTAAATCTTTAAAAAAAAAAAAAAAAAAAAAACCAAGGTTTCCAAAAACTCCACTGCTGTCCACTAGGTCAGCTAGTCACCAGTCTGTGGAAGTGACATATGAACTAAGCCTGTGAACAGGACGGTGAAACAGAGTGATAGTGGGGAAAGAGACTGGGTCGCCAGGTTTTTGAATCAAGGTGGCCAGTATCCCGTTGACTCCCTTGTCTTCTGAGATCCCCTGAGTATCAGAGAAGGCAGCTCTTCTCTCTGGTAGGTTAGTAGGTTGATGTGGTTGGTCCAGTCACCAAGCACAACTGGCCAGTTTCTGGCCTGAGGCAGCTGGTAGACCTATCCTGGGGACTCGCCCACACACAGTACACTTTGGTCTCTGCTGTTACCTAACAGAGCTATGCACAGGTTAGGAGCAGGAGCAGGAAGAGGACAAACAACTGGGTTTCACACTCAGACAACTGGGGCCTCACTGGTGGCCTAAGTGTTAAGTCTCAGCACTATCAAGCTATCACCACTAGGGCCTGAATTCGATCCCAGGCCAGGGAGCTGCCCACATGGCACAGCAGACCTCTCCTGTCTCGCCCCCTGCTCCCCTCAGCACTGTACTTCATTAAATCCACCTGTTCTGCTCCCCACTCTGTCTCTGGTGCATGCTTTCAGCCCCTGCACCTCTGGCCTACACCCCAGTTCTTCTACACACACACAGACACACACACACACACATACACACACACACACACACACACACACACAACCACTCAGACAACTGGTATCTGCAGAAGAAGGACAACACACTGAGGCTCATCTGCTGCCACCCACAGGTCCATGAAGCAGGGAGACCTTGGGAAAGAGTTTGTGTCAAAGCTGCAAGGCTGCCTGGGGAGGCTCTGAGGGGAAGGATGGGAAACAGATTCATTTCTCCCCCTCTATTCCAAGGTAATCCATTCTGACCGGGTCACAGAAGAACAAAGAATTGGTGGGGAAAGACCAAAGCAGGGGTACACACTTGGGGTGTCCCTGGCCTTCCCCAGGTTTCCTCTCTAGCAACTGCATGCCCCTTTCTCTCCTGCCCTTTTCTGGGACTTTAATCTCTGCCCTTTTCTGGCAAAACTCACCTTATCCTCCAAGCTCCAAACTACCCCTTCCTGAACCAGCTTCCTTTAATTCTGTATTCATCCCACGTGTCACTTTTTCCCCTCCCATCTATCCCTCATCTTTAAAGAGTTGGCCACACTGCTCCCTCAGCTTCTTCAACACGTTTTTATTACTCCAGTCCATTAAAATGTTGTCCTGGTCCCTCCATGTCTCTAACAGAATTACTCTTGGTAAGGTTACCAAGGACGAACTGCCAACTCCAAGGGAAAACAGGTGGCCCTTCCTGAAATTCCCACCATATCCCTGTGTTGCTGCACCTCACTGACCGGGCATTCTCTCCTGCCACCAGGCCATTCCATCCTAGGCCCCCCCCCCCAGGCACCTCGAACGCTCACACTTGGTCCCCAGCCCTCTTGACACTCCTGGACATCCTCTCATCTCATGTCCACAGGTAACCCACTTTTCAAAAGTTCATGTGATGCCACCTCACTTTTCTAGAAAAAACATGTATTCATGCCTATTTCACTGATGCAAAGAAATCCGACAGTAATTTCCATTTTCACGATGAAAAACAAAAACCAGCAAGAGAGTCAGTGTAGGTTTGGGGGTGGGCACCTCAGGGGCAGTGACACCCTGAACACCGAAGCAGCCCCCCCACGTCCTTCCCCGGAACTGCTGTCTCCGGCTGTGTATGTGTCGCAGCATTTGTTTCTGCTAGAGTTGAGTGTGACATTAGTCTTGATGTCACTGGTATGGTTTGGACGGTTTGGGAGGGGGGCTAAGAGCACTCACAAATTTTTCCATATAAATAAATGGTGATTGCTCCTTAACTTTATACCACTTGGGCTTCCTTTGGGCTCAGAGAAATGTCTACTTTCCCATAGTGATCATAGATCCTAAACTCTGTGTCCCTTGGTTCTGATTTACTATGTGATGACAGCTCTGGAATGACTGTGTCATTGTCTTCACAGTGCTTCCAACAATTTGAAATATATATTTACTTGCTGGCGTATTGTCTGCTGCCTCTTTCATGAAGCTTTTTCAACAATCCCAAGAAAGTCATTCGCTGATTAATTTATTCATGCACCCAACACACATTAGTCCACTGCCTATGATGCGTTAAGTAAGGGGCAAGATGCTGGATATTGCTAATTTGGAGCTGGGGAAAGATCACTCAAACTGGGCCTAAATGGAGCTCTGGCATGCAAAGAGAACACTAAGGTGTGTGCTGCAAGCCAGGCCCCAGTGAACAACAAAAAAAATCAAAATAAAACAAAAACAGGAACGTCCCTACCCTCAAAGAGCTTATGATCGGGTGACACAGACAGCACACCGACAAATAAGTAGATGTTTCCAATTAAGATAAGCACTGCCAATAGCACTAGCACAAAGCCAGAGGGGGCCCAGGGATTTAGATAAGCTGCTTCTCTGTCTGACTGGACATGCCAATCAGTTTACTCCATGAGGAAAGAGGAAATGCCGCCATTTACAGCAAAATGGAAGGAGCTTGAGGGAATTATGTGCAGTAAGACAAGTCAGAATGACAAAGGCAAATAGTGGACATTTCTATAGCAGGTGATTCGACTAAGTAAAATACTTATAAAAACTAGCAGATATTGATAAACAAAGTGAGATTTCTGAGGGTAAGAGGGATGGAGAAAAGGCCAACGGGATATAAGCAACAGTGATAGGGGAAAGAATAAAAATAAAATTAAGTAAAATAAAAAGGAGTTACTCCAATGACCACCAGCTACCCAGGCATGCCAAGTCACAGAGAGCAAAATTTTCCAGACCATCCATCCCTATAGATGAACGTGTGAGCCATAGTTGATTAAACAGAATTAGGCCTTGCTAATTTGGAGCTGGATAGAGATCACTCAAATTGGGCCTAAATGGAGCTCTGGTGTGCGACCAGAACACTGAGGTATGTGTTGCAGGCCCCATCGAACAACAAAAAAAAACAATTATTTTTCTCTAAGCATCTGTTTAATGTATGTCTCCAGGCAGTCTCTGTAGGTTGTTAACGCCCATGCTTCGCTTTATTCACTTTTACTTACCTGGTACATACAGGAATTTAATAACTCTGTTTGATGATTAAATGAATGAATGAGTGATTTAATTAATAAACCAACTGTTTATAAGATTCCATCTAATTCTAAGTTTGAGAAATCCACACACAGAGGTAAAGTGCAATCCCTTGCGCATGTATTACCTGAAAGCTCTAGTTTCATTAAATGCCAGTTTACAGAGATTAAATTCAGACACACATTTCATCTCTCTAAAATTGAATGGAACTAGTTTTAAGAGAATCAAGTGTGGGCAGTGGTGAGAGAAACAATACAATCCAGGAATACTTAATTTCCTTAAAAACCAAGGTTCCATGATCCCGCTTTCAATCCTGCCAGGCAAGTAATAAGCAGGAGGAATGTCAACAGCGCTGGAAGTCAGCCTCACACAGAACACAGTGGGATCTTTTCTAGCTGAGGCTGGGGCTTGTTTGAAAATACAACACAGTTCAGAAGAAAACTTGGAAAGGGGTTATCCAAGGAATGGATGGACAGCTGCTGGCTAGTCCCAATGGAAGCTATGTCTGGAAGGTTCCAGAACTGATATTTAACATTTCTGCTGCCAAATGCACAGACAGGCTCCCAGAACAAAAGTCACCAATAGCAAACTGGGAGCTGGAGAGTAGGGAAATGGATGCTCGTCTGTCTTTTTGCCATTTTTGCAGCATGGAAGACCCCCCACGCCAGAGGGACAGCGGAGACCCACACGGACGGGTGGGAAACGACAGGACAGAGTAGGATGGCTTTGTGCTCGGGGAGGAGTTTGAAAAATAGAAGTGATGAGTGTCCACTTGCAATTTTCACACACACAAGAGCCCTCAGGCCATCTCCAAATCCAAAAACACTTCCTGTAAAACCGCAGAATACAATCAACAGCTGACCGGCGGAGAGCTGCCTGAACACTCAAGTATCTAGCAGGTGGGGACTTGTTTTCCAAGAGCTGGTTCAACAGGACAAACTGAGAATTATGACCTCACTGGGGTGTGAACACCAGAACTGGAGCAGCAGATGGTGTGATTTAGTGGAAAGGCCAAAGGACCAGAGCTGGCGGAGAAGATGGCACCCCAGCTACTCTTTGCCAACATGCGACCTAGGTAAGTCCTAGCCTCTCTGAGACTCAAGTTACCTAGGCGACAAAATGCAAAAGAGGAAAAAATCCTGATCTAACACTTTCAAAAGTGTTGCGAGGTCCAATGGAGATAATACATGTGATGACTCTTTGCAAATTGAAAAGGTTACATTTCATTTCAACACATCTTTTGATGGCATTTCTGATAAGCCAAGAGTGGATCTTATCCTTTCCAAATACTAACCCCAAAGTCTCCATGAGGTGGGTACTACTATTATCTCAATTTCCCAGAGAGGAAACAGACACAGAGAAAGTATGACTCTTGCCCAAGGTAACATAACTGGGGAGCAGCAGGTAGAACCTCACACACTCTGAGTACGAAGTTCACATTCTTACCTACCACACTGTGATGGCATCACACGTAGCTCCCAAGAATATGAAGAGTTTTTTACTCCTATTAAAAAACCAGCAATAACAATACCTATCCTTAGTTTTCCATGTGTTACCAAAAGGTTTCTCATATACATTATCTCACTTAATTCTCAAAGTACCCTGCAAGGTCACAACTATTATTATATTCCTTTGTACAGATAAGGAGAGTGTAACTTGGCCATCCCTTGATGGAGGACATGTATTCAAATTGCTTTTCCATTAGCAAAGATAGGGCGTGGTGCCCAAAGCATTCATACCCCCTGGCCACCCCTCGACCTTCTCTCAACAGTGGCTTTTGAAACAGAAGACCCCCAGGCAATAACAGAGCACAAAGAAAGCAAAACCCCGAAGGAAAGGAGTGCCTATGTAATCAAGGCCAATGTCACGAACAGACAACTAAGAATGTGACCTATAAAGAGGTATCTGCGTGCAGCCCAAAAGTAGCTCCTTTACTCATCCCATTCCAGAGCCAGAAAATTCTACTATAAAGTAGTCATTCTGTTGACTGCAGCCCCCTTCCCGCAAAAAGTATCTCTGGAAAAATACCACATTATCATATACATCCCAATGTGAATACTTTCATACTATGCTCTCCAATTTCACAGCTACCTCAGAGCAGGCTTCAGCCTGAACTCAGGGTAATTTGAAATGCAAAAGGTCACAAGATGGGTTCAGAACAGAAAACAAGCAAGAAAACAAGGCTGAGCTGAGATCCTGAACAAATTCCTGGGAAGCCAGTGCTATGGTGGAGTCCAGGGAATCCAGGTACATAGAGCCCCAGGGACAAAGAGGTGCAGACACCAGGGAAGTTCCAGCCAAAGAGATACAGGAATTGTCTCCTGGGATGTTCCTCCCCTTTGGATTTCCAATGTCTAGTCATGGCACTGCCAACTCATTCTCATCTCTGAAGAGCCATGCCTGCCTCCCTGTGAAGATGGCGGCTGTCATTGTGTGTGCCTACCAGGGATGCATGCACAAAGGAATCCCTGCCACAATGTAAGGAGGGGCAGGAGGAGAGGGGTGAAGGGGAGACAGCAGCAGGGGAGGAAACTCTGGATGGTTATGTTAAAAAGGATTTGTTCCACTGTCAAAACCAGAATGCTCTCCCCAAGAGCCAGCTTTAGGGAAGGAAGTCTGAAATGACAGAGAGGGGGTAGGATGCATTAAAGGCTTTTTGGGAAGGAGGCTGAAATAAAGGAGACTATCAGGCAAAAGGCAGGTGGCCAGAAAAATCTACCTCTGGACTGTGATGGACCAGCAGCACTTTGGGGATGAATGGAAACTGGGTCCCTGTTTCCCTGTGTCTGCTGGGTCTCAGACAAAAGGGCACCCAAGCCACCCTGACTCTGCAGAGCAAGAACAGCTCTATCCATCGAGGCCCTCAGAGACTCACCCACGCCTGGCTCTCTCCACCAATGGGAGAGGGCTCAGGGTCTGGCAAGGGTCTGAAATCTGTACAAGCTCACCTTCTACACCCCCACTTCCGAAAAACACTCCATCCTGTCTTTAGAAATATCAACCCTTTCTCCACCCTGGACCAGGGTCCCCCAAGCCAGGCAGAATCAGCTCCCACTCAGGCTGGCTGTCCAAGAACTCAAAAAAAGACATATCTGAAGCGTCCTGCAGAGACAGAGGGGACCGTTTCTGGGCCCAAGGGGCACAGGCCCTAATCTGTTGCACAGTGAATGACAACAATGTTAAGAATGAAAATATGGTTTGTGGGGAGAATCCCCAGGAGCCCAACATTTTGGTATTTAAAGGAACTTTAATGAGCTTAAGAGGCTAATCTGGAGTTCAGGAGGGGGTGTTTTGTTTTGTTTTGAAAAATCCTTTTAAAGGTTCCTGAGGCTGGCTAAGAAGGAGGCAGCAGAATTGTGAGTCACGGAGTGGCTGCTGGGTAAGGGAGGGGAGGGGTATGAACCCAGGAGAGAAGACTGCTTCATATGCCCCTTCTCTCTGCAGCACCAGAACCTGGTAAAAGATAAAGGACTGTTCTTTCCAGCCTGCAAAGCAGCAAAAAATAGAAAGGAAGTGATATGTCTCTATCCTGTGAAAATGCCAGGTAGCTTTGCACTGATGACTCCCTCTCCTGGCTCACTGACGACAGCATCAGACTCGGACACTTCTCTGGTGCATTAAAAAACACCCACCTGTAGCAGCAGGGCACACCCCAGCATCCATTAAGGTGCCCAGCACATTCAGAAAGATGCTCAGAGGCCTAAATGGTCACCCAAAGAGTATGGCCATGGGCCCCAGACCCCTCACCAAATACTGAGCCAAGCCCTGCTCTGTCATTGGGTGGTCATGTGACAGAACTATTGTTTTGTGCATCTAAAAGACTAATTAGTTTTCTCCAAGTGAGAGAAGCAAGAGGACCAACAGTCCATAAGGCTGGCCTGGGGGGAAAAAAATGAAGCCATTGATGAGATGGTGTTTAAGTAATATCTGATGCTTGCAGGAGTCAAGTTAATAAAATTCCACAGGGCATGGGGGAGTGAAGGGGAAGCAGAGGGGACAGGGCCAGATGTGAAGTCTAGCTACAGCATATGGTCCATTTCTAGCAACGCAGGCAGCTAAAGATATTTTTTGACATGAACAGAGTTTAATCGGGCCTGTGAGACAAGGTAATCCAACCCATAGTGACCAGGCACCTATCAGGGCTTGTCCATTATGTGATAATGATGATAAGACATAAATCTAATAGGGTGAAGAGACATGACTGGACCTGGAAAGTCATAAAGCCAAACACACTGTTATCCAAAAACAGGATCCCCTAACTGGAATTGGGAAAGGCTGGAAGAAACCAAACTCTTTCATATGACTTCAGCTGAAAGCCTAGGAAAAGCACGGTTCGTTTTGTATGTTCAGTTGTTATGACATGATAGTGCAATGATGGGAGATCTGGCCATGGTTTCATTAAATCCGAGCGCATCCAAGCATGGCAGCCAGGTGACAAGTTCTTGGTTGCCTTGATTCACAACTGAAAAAACAGCAGAGGTAGATTGTTAAAATCCTTTTTTAACTACCCAGATGGGACTATTTGTGTTCTGACAGAAGACACCCCAAGGTAGCAAATGGAGGGCTGACCACGGTTTTATTCCTTCCGTAACGTCTCCCCTAATACTTCAGTGTATCTGCTGCATTCCAATTGCATCTGCCGTCTAATGCCAAAAGAAACTTAATCCCTATCCTAAGTCTCATTTTATTTATTTTCAGTAGTGTGAAAACAAACATGTAGCAAGATTACAGTGTTTACACCTCCTTTTCAGCCGATATAGCTCTAATCCTCCTGCTAATTAATGCCAGGGCCAGAGTGATTTTATTAATTTCATCTTGGTTAAAAATATAGAGAAAGATAATTGTGCTTTACTAAAATAATAATTTGACATTTGGAGAGTGCTTGCTTCATTTCAGCAAGACTCTTGGCTTGGTTTCATTTAATACATGACAAAGTGGCTCCAAGCTATAGCCGACATTGGTCAATGATAACATAACTAGTTCTAATTGATAAAACAGCCCACACCGTGTGAGGCAAGGAGACTGGGGAGGAATGTAAACCTAGAGAGCACCAAGCCAATTTCTCTGTCAGTTTCAGAAACCAGGCACAAAGGAAGAAAAGGAACCTACTTCTCTGTCCCCTAGTGATATTTTCTCTAGAACCTTTTCTATAGTTTGCTCCTAAAATTCAGATCAAACCAAATCTGAAGAGGCTGCTGGCAACAACACTGTTCTACGTGTTGCTAAGAGAGTTCCAGAAAACATAGGGTGTTCTAGCAAAGAGACACTGCATGCTGCAAAAAGGACCAGGCTCCCCTATAGGAAACTTTCTGCTTCTGTGAGAGGGTGGCCTGCTCCACACAGCTCCCAAACATCCTGATCTCACCCTGCAAATGTCTTGCTAAGAACTCCTTCCTGAAAAGGTGAAAGACCATTTAAAATTCATGTTAGAAAAATGCAAAATAAAAAAAAATGGAAAAGCACAAAAGCTAAAGCAGGAACTATTTTTAAATTTTTTTCTATGCTGGATGTGACTGTACTTTTTTCCCCCAAATACATTCCCAGAGTTGCATAACTGTACTTAATAATCAAGTTAATATGATTCGTTATCAGTTAATGGGACCTTGATATTATAAAATAATGACATTTTATAATATGCATTTACTCTAACAAGCTGTAGTAAATTTCTGGCAATATAATCAGTATTTTAAACCCTTGTCTGTTTTCTCACATCTAAACATTATGATCCAAATCATTTCCTTGACCATAAAAAAAATTATCTAATAATTTAATAAATGGAACTGTTCTCATTAGAGAAGCAGTGCCTGCTCATTATCTAAAAAAAAAAAAAAAAGCCTCCCCAGAATAAAAAGCAAAAATTAAGACACCCCACTGTAAAATGAGTACAATATTTTGGCTAACACAAAAGTGAGAATAATACCCAGTAAGAAAAATGAAACTAAAAAGCAAGACAAATGATGATCAGAAAAACTGCCATCACTGAAATCTGAAGAGCAAAAGCAACTCCTTAGCTGGGAGGATGACAAAAGTCCCAGAACTCTACCGTATGTAAAACCAGACAGAATAAAAAACTTTTTAAAAATGTGCTCCCTTTATGTAAGGATCAAAAGAATCCCACAAGCCTCCTCTGAAAAGCAATGTTCATATCTAATCCCCAGAATACTATTAATATCTACTCCTGCTATCTAATTTTATTTCAAAAATTTAAATCTTAGGCTCCAAGAAAGTCCTACCCAGGGACCAATACATATAAAAAGAGAAAACACCTCTGAGCAGGGACTGTTTTCAATCACCTTCTAAAACAAAAAAAAAGCTAAGTCGGTCTGCACAAACACAGCCACAGCCCATGGACTGTGCTTATCCAGAGCTAAGCCCCCCTGCAATTGAACGCAGACATCGATTTATTACCTAGCTATGTTTGATTTTTATATTCCTTAAATTTTATTATGCCAGGAGCAGGGCCAACAGAAGATAAAGTAGAACAAAAATCTGTCATTTCATATGTGGAGTCCTTTTATGAGTAACTGCATGCCCAATTTTGATCACCAAGTAACGTCAGAGTAATGAAGCCAAACTAACTCTTCTCCCTACACACACACACACACACACACACACACACACACACACACACACACACACACCCCTCCACGACCTTAATAAAATACAGAATTAGTTCATTACTGGGCCTAATAGAGATCATTACCTCAGCCATTTTCCCCTCGGGGCTGCCAATCAGCAGGTTGAAAGAAATATACAGAGTAAGCTGTAAGTGTGACAAGTACTTTGCCCCATCTCGGTCCTTTTCTTCAGAAAATTGGTCTGCTTCAAAGCAAGGGGAGAAAGCCTGGACGGGTCCTCGGAGGCGAGGTTTCCCAAGGCCTGCGATTTGCTGACATGTGGCGAGTTATGATGTTGTAAGAACAGCCCTGATGACAGCAAGACTATCCCACACTGCTCCTAGGATGTCCAGAACAATCTAAGGGATAATGATAAACTTCACATGTGAGGGCAAAGGGCCCTGTCTGCTGCAAGGGGCCCGCCAGGCACATGAAAAGAACAATATATACTTGATTTAAATGTGGGATTCCTTCCAGAAGGCTTAATTATCTATTGTATTACCACATTCCCATTATTCAGCAGGCTCTTCTGTGTCTGACTTAAACCCAGCTACAATATTTGTTTGGAACAAATTCAGGGAAAACTCCAAATTAACCAGCTCATAGAGGATTCAGTTCAATATGGGCCATCAGTTATATAAAAAGAAGTCCCCCTAGGCTGGAACATATTTTGGTTGTCTGCTAACTTTCAGGAATGCTGAAAACTGTTGAGTCCAGCCTTTAAACATTCACACCTAGAGCCTCTTAGTTTTATGTGACACGGTGCAGCTTCATTCTAGAAATGTATCATTGCACTGAACTAGCTGTTTTCTTTTGATGACATGTCTAGAGCAATAAAGGTCATCTTTAGTTCTTAACTTCTAGACATTCATAAATCAGTTTTCTACACTCCAGCCTTAAATGTCTACTTTTTTAGATAATCAGAAGATAAATTATTCCTAAGGGTGTCATAGTGTACGAGACAAAGATCTAACAAAACATCCCAAGTCTTCACAAGTGGTTGTATTTCTAAATGCCATTATCAATTCAATTTTTTTTGATTAGACAAACATGGTGCTGACATCATGAAGGTATAACAACTACTTGACAGAGTAGAATTTTCACTTTTTTTAATTTACTTATATCCTTTACATTATTCTGTATTCTGCATTCTGGATTCCCACCACCAATTCACCCGTGAACCATCACCATCACCATAGACTCTTGTGCTCTTTTCTCCCTTGCTTTGGGCCCTTGCCCTCTCTCTCCCTCTCAGAATGTCTCTTATTTATGGTTGAGAATTTTCACTTTTTAACTGACTGCCTGCCACCAGGAATAAACAGCTAATAATTCAAATGCAAAACTGCCCAACAGCCAAAAATGCACATGCAAATGGATAAAATAAATGATAAACTCACTTTATTAATGTTATGTTTATGACCTCCACTGAGTCTGCACATTATCTACCCTTTCATTTTAATTGTAGAAATGGCATTTGAACTCTGAATTTTGGAGACAAGGACACTGCCTACATATTGATTTTTGATGAACTGCTCCATAATTTACCCTCATCAATGGCCCACCCCTTTAACTCCTATCTCACTTTCCTTTCCATTTGCCTCTTCTGGGCCTTAAATTTTAAAAAGATCCACAAAGACGAGCATAATTACTTTTACAAATGTAGCTGTGAAAGAGAAAGTCTTCTCTCTGCTTCTTTAAATATTATTTAAAACTAAATTATATCCTTCTGTGTTGGATAAACAGCTAGTTATTCTGGATAACTTCAATTGAAGCAGAAACCCTTGATAGTTAGGATAACATGGATAAACGCATGCTAGGCTATAAGCCTCCTGCAGGCAGGCTCTAAGCCTTTTTCTCGATACCCTTTTATGACCGAGCCCAGGGCCTTGCATGAAAAAACTGATAAAATCTTGCTAATACAGGAATTTATTTTGAGCCTAATACTGAAACAAACCTCTTCTCTCTCTCCTATAGCATCTACCATGCATACTAAAACCATTATGGTTATCAAATATACTATGACTCCAATTTCGTTGCAAGAAGAATGCAGTTGGGATGGGGACTGGAGGGGGAAAAAAGAATACAATTCATCTGGAAAAACAACTGAGGGACTGAGCCTTGACCAGTGTTAATAGCAAACCAGAAGCTAAAGCAACACCACTGGAGACTTTTCTGTTTCTAAAATATATGTTAAAATCCAAATGAAAACCCCTCATTGTGATAACAACACCTCCCTGAACAATGTAGCTCACACCCCTCTTATAAAATCTTCTCGATGCCGGCCAACAGCTGGCAAGCTGATCCCTGCAATTTTCCCTTTGCAGAAATAGCTTTGTGAGGGAGAACTGACCCTAGTGCGCTAATAAGCCCAAACTGCGCCAAACCTGGAGGGCTGAAATGGAAGGGACATTGTTGTGTTAAGTACTTTACAACAACTGTTTCTTCTCCTCTTGACACAGCCTGACTTCCTTAAAGAAGATTTGAGCAGCCAGACAGCTGTGTTGACCCTAAAGCCTTCTTTGATTCCTGATTTTTTTTTTTAACAAACAGAATAGAAATTCACAACCCAAATCCTTTCCTAAGCTCCAATACTTTTGAATTTGCTAGTGTCGTGACTGAAGGATGTGGACATTTCAGTAATCTATAAGCAGAAAGATAAAGACTGGGTCTCCACAATCCCCAAACCTGCAGATGAAAAGCCAAAGAGAAAAAAAAAGCAGCAAGGGATCAACCAGAAGCTTTATGCAAAGGTGATACTTGCTGTCGTGTGGGCAAAATCTGCTTAATTACCTAAAAATTGCACTTTTCTCTCAGAGACCGTGACTAGAAACAGACAACCAAGAGCAGTTACAGGCATCTCGTGTTTTAAAAATATTAATTGTAGTTGCCACTTTGTGAAATGGCATTTTCAGTCCTTCATACATTTCAGTCTTGTGTGACTTACCCAAAATGGACCACGGGGTGGGGGGTGGGGGGAGAGTTTAGTGCTAAAAAATGTAAAGTTATCTTTCCCAAACAAAAAGATGCCGGTATGTTTCCACATGGGAGTAAAATTAAGTTAACGATGGCAAAGGAGCACTGAGTATCAGAAAAAATTCTGCGTGTGTGTGGTCACGGGTACTAGCAGCCTTGTCGGGTTTAGCAGACCTCATAGCCCAGGCAACAAGGGAAAGAAGACATTTGGGTTCTTCCATGGTGCTCTTTGTTATACAAGAGCTGCACACCCTCTTCCATTGTGTGTTTTTAATAACAACACAGAAACTGCATTTCATGTGCACTGACTTTCCCCCCATCATCCTCACACAGTGCTGTCTCCTTTATCCACCAATGACATAGTGGAGTTCTGCTCCTGCCACTCTGCCCCATATACCAGTCCTGGTGCACAAACACAGGTCCCGTTCAAATGCCTTTCTTTCCTTCGATATCCTCCATGGCCCTGCAAAGCCAGTATCCCTATTAACTAGGCATTTGGAGAAGGGAAATAGTTCCCTCTCCTAAAGGCAGAGGAAATCCACTAAGCAACAGCCAAGTCTGCCTGGTGGGAACCAGGAAATGCACCGCTACTCCCTGTCGCCAGCAGACTTTGGGCATCACAGAAATCTACATTTGAAACATCCACTTTCAAAATAAAAAACCTGCTTCCTAATTCTCCT
This sequence comes from Scalopus aquaticus, assembly GCA_004024925.1. NCBI lineage: Eukaryota > Metazoa > Chordata > Mammalia > Eulipotyphla > Talpidae > Scalopus > Scalopus aquaticus. The sequence continues at coordinate 52,196 of PVIJ01002997.1, read as the reverse complement.
CCCCTACACCAAGAAGTTCACAGAAAGGAACTTGCTGGGTGGCAAAAATGTATGCCCAGAGGTGAATCAGGGAGGAGGGTGAAGAGGAAGGATGCAGCCACAAGCCAGACCCCCAACTTCTGCCCTAACTGCCCGGTGCCCCCAGGGTTTTGGCAAAAGGGGATGGAGAAAGGAGAGATACAGCAAGAGAAAAGGCAAACAAGCAATTGGGGGGAGTATGTCGCAGAACCGTTTCTGAGTGCAGACTGTCCGGATCTCAGTGGACAGTGTCCAGCAGGAAAGCACCAAGAATCAAAGCCGAGGGGTCATTCAGCTAGGGTGCTGGCTCAAGCACTAGGGTGGTGCAGGTAGCTAAAGGAAACTGGGAATGGGGAAGAGACAGGGTCTCTCCTGTGAAGGGGAAAAGAGGGACCTGGGACTGGGAAACAAGCCTGCCGGGATCAGAGCAACCACAAATGAGTATCCTCCAGTAATGGCTAAATCGGAGTAGGTGCCAGGGAAGACTGAAACCTAGCCGAGCAGACCATGATTGATGGGGAGCCACCCCTCAAGCTTGGTGGGGACTGGCTTGGGACTGCACTCAACAGTGCAAATTTTTGGCGCTGCAGGGGACTTTGGGGTGAACGGGTGGTTCTGCCACACTGGGTGTGCAAGTGCCTCCTGCGCTTTCCAGAAGCGGATGGGGGTAAAGGAGACAAATCTCACGCACACGCTGATGCCCATGCGTGGGGCACAGACACTTACTTCTCGTAGTCGTACTTGCAGTAGAGTTTCTTGTCCCGGTAGAAGCAGGTGGTCTCGAGGGGCTCTTTGCAGGAGGCACACTGCACACACTGTTCATGCCAGAAGCTGTCGTTGAGCCGCAGCAGAAACCTGTCTGAGATGACCCGTTGACAGCCCTCGCAGACAGACTTGGGGCTCACCGCTCTGCCTACAGCAGCAATAGATGTTTTCGATGAGAGTGCCGACCCGGAATCCCAGCCAAACCCAACCATACCTGTTTCTGATCACTCCACACCCACGGACCCCTCCCCCAAGCCCCCAGTCCCAGCACCCCCTGTTAATCAAGCTGAGATTTGGAAAGCAGAGACAAGTCAAACCAAGTGCATTTCTAATAAACAGGCATTATATGGGAAAGTTTAAATTCGACCAGAGGAGGGGGAGGAAATCAATAAGTGGGCTTTAAGTATCAAACCTACACAAGTATGTGCATAAAGGGGCGCAGAGTCTGTGAAATTAGACTACAAATAAATTTGTGCTCCCAGGTTTATCATGTATTAAATCACTTACTATGCTTGTCTCTATTGACTATTTTTAAACTGTGAGTGTGTAAGAAAATTATCTGGTTTGCTTCTTTCGTTAAAAATGCAATTCTCTTCTATTTTTAAGAGGAAACTCTAAAAAAAAATTCTCTACCTAAAATGTCCCGGCATGACCCGGGAGTACAGATAAAGACCGCATGGCCCCAGGCAAATTCAATTGTTCAAACCAATGAACCCCAAACTGCTGCTTGTTGGCTGGTGTGCAAATTGCAGATGGGTTTTCATAATTAAGAAGCATCAAAATAAAAAGAGAGAGAGGGGAAAGCAGGGCGCGCAGACGCGGGGGAGAGCCCCGACCAGGATTCCGGGAATCTCACCCGCTCGACAGTCACGCGGGAGGCCCAAACCGACCCCAAACCGACTCGGTACACACTGGGAATCTACTGTCCTATCCCCTGAATTATTTGTCTGTTTTGCTCCTTTGGTTTTCCGGGCTTCTGGGGGAGGGGGGGGCGCTTGGCAACTTTTATGGGCACATTTCACAGCTACTTAAAGAAGTCCTTGTCCCCGGTAACAATACTCTTGTGCGTAGTGTCCCTAAGGGCCTGACCCTTCCTCATTTCCCTGCTACCTTCCTGAGGCTTCCCTTTTGGAAGAACGGGCCACTGACTCACGACAAGCCCGGTCTCCTCGTGGCACAAGAAGGGGTGGCAAGAGAAAAGTAGCACGACTGTTCTCAATGTTAAAACCCTCAGTTTTTTCGGCCCTTGTCGATGTCCACGGCCAAGCCCTGGCCGCTGGGAGTGGACGCAGGCCGGGCGAGCGCACAGAGTGAGCCGGGGTGCCGTCGACTGCAGAAGTTCGCGCGCTATGTACCCGGGCAGTAGCAGCTCTGACCCCAGGCTCTTCCAAGGCTATATGCAGCCAGGAGCTTCCCGAATGCTAAGCAGAAAGAGGGGGAACGCTGAGAGCGTGACTTCGTTTCGTCTAGGGAATTGGGGGTGGTGAGGGGTCATTCCTCTCTGGATATGGTTTCTCCTGAGGAACTGTCTCATCCTCCGCCTTCACTCCGCTCTAGCAGTTTCGAGTTTCAGAGGGAAAGATGCGAGAGGTTTAAAAGACAAAACGAAAATTCCCTCCCCCTAAAAGAATTAAAAATACTCGCTTCGCAAACTTGAAAGCACCAAAGGCAGGGTGGATGATGGGGGTAGTGGGAATCCCTGGCTTCGACTCTGGAAGCCCCGCGTGTGAACAGTCCGTCGAGGTGCTTGGCTCGCGAACCCTCCGCTGTCGCTGCGAAGCGGATAGGGAGGTGGGGAGAACCCGCAGGACCCGAGATCCGGCTCCAGTTAATTAAAGTCGAGGGGAGGGCCTGCAGCTCTGGCTAATCCCCGCGCGGCGCTGCCCACCCGCCCGGAAAAGCCTCTCGGCGGTGCCCGGAGCTTAGATTGGGGCTGGAGTTTCGGTGAGGGCGAGAAGCCACGGCGAACTTGGGCGCCCCGGACCTCGGGTTTCAGAAGCTCGCCCCTAGGCCTCCGAGAAGAGGGCGGCATTTAGGAGACGTCGATCAGCGCTGTGATTAAAAAGCCAGCCCAGGGTATTTTTAATCACTTGCCACTCAGACGCCTGCGAGCAGGCTCGCCTGCCCCTCACGGCTTCAGGGAATTTGGTGCCCGGCGCGCGCGAGGCCTGGGGAAGCTTGTTGGTTTGAAGCAGGATGGGCCCACGGGGACTGACAGAGAAGCTGGGCTCAAATGCGTATAGGAGGCTGGGCGATCCCCTAATTGCTCCCCCATGGCCGACAGAGCCTGGGCAAGCGGGGGTCCCACAGCAGGGGTCTGGTGAAAAAATGGTGCACCCGAGGTGCAGAGTCCAAATACTCACCCAGTAACGAGGAGAAGGGGGCCGAGGACTCGATGGCGCTTTGGAAGTTCTCCTCCATCTTCAGGCCATCCAGCATGTTCAGGCCGGGCGGGGAGGACCTGTGGGGGAGAGGAAACGATGCTTCTGGCGTCTGTGCCCTCTGGGATGCCGCGCCCGCAGCCGCCGCACTCTTGGGAAAGGACGGAAGGAGACCTGAACGAGCCGGGAGGGTAGAGTCCAGTCAGAAGTATGGGTTGGAGGAGAGAGACGAGTCACCGGGAATTGCTCCGACTGATCTGATTTCACCCGAAGTCACCGCGTTATGTACTTAGGCCTCCGCCCCCCAACTGCGTTTCTTCCTTCCCTGCTCCCCACCCCCTCACCCCGTTCCCAGCCCCAGGTTTCCTATCCCTAGTCCGACTCCGCCCCAACCTACACTAAAGTGGGCCCCAGGGACGTCTCTGCGGAAAACCAGCTACTGGAATGAGGTGAGGGATAAAAGAATGGGGTTCTCCCGCACTGGGCCGGGTAAGGCACGCTGGATTACAGGGTCTACAGTCCACGCCCCGACCCGTCCCGTCGCGTCCCTCACCTGCCCCGGCCGTGGAGAGGTACAGTAAGGTACCCGGACAGAGTCCCGCCTGCTCCCGGCTCTAGGCTCGGAGGTCTGCTGAGGGCGCGCGGGGGCGGGCGCGTGGGGCAGGCGGGGAGAGCCTCCCGCAGGTCGGTCCTCCGGCGGGTCGGCGGTGCCGGGAATGTCTGCGGGAGCAAAGAAGTCGCCTCGGGGAGGAGCCGCGTCTGGCTCTGCTCACTCTTGGATGCATTTCAAATCAACTTTCGGAAACACGCCCGCCCGAGCTGGAGCCATGGACGCGCAGCCCGCCTTACCTGATGGGTGCGCTCGCTTCCTGCAGCCGGACTGGAATGAAGTTGCGGAGCGCCGCGGGAAGCTGGGGTCGGGGAAAACGTAGGCCCTTGAAGCTGCAGCTGGAGCGGCGGGCCCCGGCTCCGGAGCGCCGGGGAGGGAGCCCGAGCCAGCGCCGGCCCCTGGCTCCGCTCCTCCGCGCGCCGGGCCGGGCCGGGAAGTGTCCGCGGGCTGCCGGCCTTCTCGGGACGTCCTGCCCGCCTTCGCTGCTCCTCTGGGAAACTGGAGGGTCAGCTAATTCTCCCAGGCTAGAAGGGAAGACGGAGGCCCAGGGTCCTGGATGCGAGTCGGGCCCTGGCTGGCCGGGGCGGATCCGGCCTTTTCCGACAGGGTCTGCAGCGCTGCTTGCGCGGCGAAGGGAAGAGGGTGGAGTGCGTCGGGAGGGGGGGCTGGGAGCGCGTCCTGCCGAGGGGCCGCCGGGCTCACTTTCCCAGCCCGGCTGCGCGGCCCACCTCGAGGCCAGTGCGGGGTGCGCCCCTCCGCCGCAGCCACCTCTCGGGCCAGCCAAGTTTCCTCCCCTCCAAGTGGAACTACTACCTCAGGGCGCACTGGCCTGGTGGCCTCTCGCGCCCTCGTGCCCCCGCCGGATCTTCGCGGAAATCTCCGCGCCACCTGGACCGCGGCGCTCGCACGCTGTTCCCTGGCCACTCTCGCAAGACCGCCAGTAACAAAAAAGCACCGCAATCTGCACCCCAGCCGCAGGAAGCGCCCAAGAACTATTTGCTGTGTGTGATTGCGGCCCCCGCAGTTCCGAGCTCCTCAAACCTCTTCTTGGTCACCCGGGACTCCCGCAAGTTCCCAGTTCGGTTGGTTTGGAAACCGGTTCGCCATTTCTGATCGATACCCGTTCACCGACAGTGTGTGCAAATGCCAGGGGTCCCAGGGCCACAGCTTGGATCAGGCTCCTAATGGAGACGAGGTGGGAGCTGAGCCCCGGAGGAGAAGACCGCAGGACACTGAGCAGGAAGTCAGCGAGAGGGGTTCTTAGGGGAGCAGAGAGGATCTATCGGAAATGTTAACTCACCGCCCCTCCTTGCCTTAGCCTACGAGGTTAGACTGTTAGCCACTCCAGGAGCAGGAACAGGGTCTTTATCCGCTGCATATGGAAGGAGGTTAGCACAGTGCCTGACCCTAAGTGCACGTTCAATAAATAAATCATAGCACTGGCCAACGTTTATGGAACATTTTTTTTTTTTTGGTCTGACTTGGTTACATAGTTAATCCATTTGGTCTTTTCAAAATCCCTATGAGGTGGAGACAGTTATCCTCCTAACTTTACCGAGGAAGAAAATGGGGCAGCGGCAGGGCACACCTGAGCACCCCGGGGAGAACCAGTTCAAGGGGATTCTCTGGAGGCCCCTCAGTTTCTGCACGGAAGGACTGAATTGAAATTACCAGGCGCTTTGGCAAGGTGAGCCTTAGCAGGCGAGATGCCACACAGCAAGCGTTTTTTCTGTCCCCTCCTCCGAGGGCAGCACTACTCTCCTATTTTTAAAGACAAAGTGCTGGCAGCAACTTGCTCCAACGTTAAGGACAAATGACCCCTGTAGCCATTATAAATGCTCGCTGCCAGCAGACACAAACCAAACACTGAAAGTGACTTCAGAGAGAAAGGAAAAAGGGCAAAGAGTTTAATACTTTACATTTGAATGCTGCTTTACACTTTTCAGGCTATTTTCACATACCTGATTTTGCTTGATCTTTACAACAAACCTGCAAGGTAGGCAGAACAAACAGTTTTATCCATTGTTTCGCATGAATCTTTGGGGCTTAACAGGCCTAGGAGATTTCGCTGATGTTGCTTAGACGTGGCTAGTGGCATGTCTCCTGACACCTGTCCTTTGTCCCTTCTGCCACCCTGGGAGGGGGTGTAAAATATATATGAGTTACAAGTATCCTTATGCTAATATATAAAATAGAAGTGAGGACAAAATAGAAAAAAGGCAAATGTGATCATAGGAATATTTTTATATGCTCAGCCAAGTTTGGGTTTAACTAAAGTTGTTGAATTTATGTTTAATGTATGTTTATGTTTAACTAGTTTGAAGAACGTTCCTTTTAGAAAATATCCTGCGAGTGGACAGATTCTCATCTGATCTGGTACCCAAATCTTCCAGGTTGTACTTGCATCTGAATACAGCCTGATTCATGTCAATTTCGCAAGTGTTTAATGGAAATGACTCTCCCTGCTGGCTTTGGAGGTATGTCTCACATTCATTTTATAAGCCCTACAGTCCTTGGTGCCAATCCAGGCACATATATGTGATTAATAAAGACCATTTACTTTGCCGATGCACAAGTGGCCCTCTCACCTGAGTAGGGGAGCCCTGAGTCCAGAAGAAAGAACAACCTCAGTTCCATTCCCAGCTCTGCTACTGAGTCTGAATCATCCTCTCGGGGCATCATTCCTTCCTTTCGGAAATAAAGGGGCTATCCTATATGGCCGGTAAGGGGCTAGGAGTCTAGGTTTGTGACGTCAGTTTGACTTTGAAATATGAGTGGGCAGTTGAACCAAGGATCCTTCTCGTGTGCTTTGCAGATTTTGTCTAGGTGTGGACTGGTTGATGTGTCTGACCGATGTGTCTAAACTGATAAGAGCACAACTTGCTCTTTGGAGTTCTCTCTTTTTTGATGTATTCTACCTCTTCCAATGCATGGAGGGTCATAAATCCCACCCTCACTCCAGTGTCAAATACTTTGGCCATAGTAACATGGGTGGACAGACAGACATTTCTTCATCGAAGATCCTCCTCATCACACCTTGTGGTTTTCCATTTTAAATTCAAACATTATTATTTCATCTTGTAATGAAAGAAGATGCCACAGAACACACTATCAAGGCCTTTTTGAAGACATGTTGTCCTTTTTATCAGAAAAAAGGTATTTTTTTTCTGCGAATTAGTAGAAGTGAAGTAAATAGGGTTCAGACAAGACCCCAAATTTATAGACTTTTAGAGTTGGACCTTTAAAGCTCATGGTCCGACTACGTTTTTTATTTTGGGTCAGACTTCATTTTCCTGGAGCTGCCCCTCACGCTTATGGATTCTTCAAGGCTGGCCATTCAAAATGTCAAATCCTTCTTCCAAGACCTGTCAGGCGTGGATGGCACTGTTCTCTTCACCCCATCCCCTTCTCTCTGAACCTACTCCAGTGTTTCTATATCTCTCTAAATTATTTCACCCCGATCTATTGTGACTTGCCGATGATACTGTGTTCAGGGAGTCTGCTCCTTCCTCTGGCCATAAAACCCCCATGCACGAGGCCTGGTTTTGCCTTAGCATTTGCAGTGACTGCTGTTGACTCAGACTGTCTGTGTGATGAATAGAACCTCCTCAGTCCTTTTCCCCAGGGACTGCTGTGGTGGGCCACATCTTCCCCCAGTTGCAATCATACAAGGGTGTTTGGCCCTCAGGTTGGAAACTTACATTTATTCTTGCTAAGAGATAGGCAGCTGCTGCAAACATCAGGAATCTTGCAACTTCAAGCAGATTCCAAGAAATTCAGGGACTGAAATATGGGAACCTTGCCCCGGTTGGTCTGGAAGCCACCATCGTTGGAGGAAAACAAGCAAAGGTCAATGAATGAAGAGTAGCTGTGGACCCCAAGAGGGGGTGGGGGGAGTGCTGCAGGCACTTTATAACCTAGGCACTTTATAGCCTCCTCAAGTGGGAGAGGCCCCAAATCCTGCTTCAGTTCTCTTCTATCATCTGTCTTCAGTCAAGTAGCAATCTGCGGAAGATGAGGTTGAGGCAGGCAGAGCCGTGGTGGAGCTATGCTTTCTATGGTTTAAAAAAAAAAACAGAAGCAAAACTATCAGCTTGTTTGTGGCTGAGGTTTGAGGAGAGGAGTGAGGAGGGAAGGAAGGAAGGGACCCAGGATGGTGAGAGAGAGGCAGAGAGGGAGGGAGAAGGACATCCTGCCACAGAGTGGAGATGACAGGAACATGTTTTTTTACTTTCCTTTTCTTGCTCTCATTTCTGTGTTTTATTAAGGGAAACACAAAGGGAAAATTGTGTTATTTGTTAAAAATGTCAAAGTGCATTTCAAGCAAGAGGAAAAAAAGCAGGCACATTACTGCCGAGAAAAGGCAGCACTGTAATGAGGGCATCGAGGGACTGGCACAGTGGGAGGACACCCCGGAACCACCAACTCCCCTGCCCTCCGCCCCTCTACCCACCCCTTCCTGGCCCTGTGTTAACACTCAGATCTCCAAAGGAACTGGAGGACCAGGTACAGCAGCACTTCTTTCTGGAGTGAAAGGGGCATCCCATACCAAGTGCTGGAACAGAAAGGAAATCAGGGGATCAGATGTGGATGGTTCATTGAGCATAAGCCAGATTCTCTTGCCAATATGGCAAGGGTGGCCCCAGGCATGCAGGAGACTCCATTTAAAACACCCAATTCTTGGGATCTTGTAGTAGAACTATCTACACACTCACTTTATCACACTGTTGGACTGTGGGCTTCTTCAGAAAAATTCATGATGATTCAGCTTTCTCCTGTGCCTTGTACAATGCTTGTCCTAGAAGAGATATTCAAGGAATATTTATTGATTAGCTAGAGAATGCCCCAAAGTTTTAGTCTACTCCAGGACATAGTGGGTGTACTGGAAAGAGCATCTATGGACTTTGGAAAGAGTCACCTAAGTTCAAATCCAAGCTCTGATATTTGAAAACTGTTTAATGTCAAATCACAACTTCCTCATGTTCCAGTTTTTTTATCTGCACAAGGAAAGGAATAAAATTTTCCTCAAGAGTTCATAGAGATGGTGGATATAAGCCACCTAATAATCTGTCTGGGTAACTTAGTGTTCAAATATCCTCTAGCTCCCTAGGAATGAGTAGATACAACTTTTGAAGAAAAGTTATCTTGTCCATGTGTGTCTTTGGATAAGCCAGGCGTTTCTGAGGCCAAGGTCCCCAGTGCTCTCTGTCTGGGAGGAAGGGTTCTGGGGTCACACAGCCCTGATTTGTGTGATCTTGATTCCTCCACTTATGACAGCCTTGGCCAGTGCCTTAATCTCTCCAAGCCTCAATTTTCCCATTTAATAAGTTGAGGAAATAATGATATGTTAAATAAATATGTGTATGTTAAATAAAATAATACATACAAAATGCCTAGCACAATGAGAGGTCATGGTTAATAATTTAATGAAATTTAGTTACTATCATTATCTCAGAACAAGCACCCTTAGGACCAAGGTGACATCTACCAAGCAGATACATTGCACTTGGGCTTAGGTATCTAGAGAAGGAGATTTGACTTGGAACAGAGCTGGATTGAAGAGTCTTTGGCACTGAACAAATTTCAAGTGGTGTCTGGCTCTTGGCTCCACCCACAAGCTGAACAAGAATTTCATTTGGAACTATCCCACATAATTAAGTCCCCAAATTGCAGCTTCCTGCAGAAGCTTCTCACTCCTGGGCTCTGACCAGCCCCATCTTTGACATCTACATGTCATACTTTACACTAAACACCACGAACTTCAAAATAATGGAAAGGCAGGGCACAGGGAGTGAATTCCCCAGGCCTCCAAACAGAGAAAAGCTGTGAAAAGAGAAGTCCAGCAAGGGGTGGTAGGGGATGCCAATTCAGCCAACCACCCACCACACCTCTGTGAGGGTGAGGTGCATGTGTGGGTGGGTTAGGCAGAAGTCCTGGATACAAGGCCCAGTGCAACAAATAGGGGCCTGAATAAGGCCTTCTGTGACACGAAGGTGTCACACAGCATTGGGGGATGCAGTGCTGGAATAGGGCAGCTCCCTTTGAGCCCACTGGGCAGGCAGTGCCCAGGGCAGAGGCTGCTCTGTGTGTGCAGATGTAGAGGCTGCCTCCTCCAATCTAGCAGCAAGACCCCACCTATATGCAGATATTTCCAGGAAGGAAGGGACCCCACCTGCACCAACACCCACCAAGGACATTGAGCCAAGTGGCTGCTGATAGGACACTGAAGTCTCCCTTTCTTCCTTCCCACAACCTACACACTCATTTCTTCTGGTGGATATGCCCTGTTTATTCATTTGTCAATTTATTTGCATAATATATTCCACCTAGTTTCAAAAAAAAAAAAGGATTTGAGGTGACATACAAATACTGTCAGCATTAAAATGGATCATTTAAACATTAAAATTATATACTGGGAAAAGAAGAAAAATCAACCCCCAAATAACAACCTGGAGGTAATAATTATGATAGGATGTTAAATGTCACTTTTATTTTCCAAATTGGGACAGAGAAAAATGAAGCTCTACAAAATTGCTATGATTAGATCAAATTGTGTCAGTTATATTTCATATGCCTAGTTGGCTTTAGGAAAGAGTAATAAAAGAACAAAAATATTTAATTTATGACCACAGAGATTAAATCTCATTCAGAGTGTGGAAACATTTTTACTTTTTTGTTGTTGTTGACTGAAAAGAATTCTAGTTAACTTAAAACTAAAGGTATTTAACAACAAACTAATAACATAAAACTACAAGATCAGGAATAAAGAAAACAGAGACTTCAGCTGTGCTGAATGTAAGTGTGAAGATTTGCCTCTTGAAGCCAGGAGCAGTGTCTATGTTTTCCTCACTAGGGTTTAATCTAGCATAGCTCTGAGTATAGACTTGACACCTGTTAGGTAAGAATGTTTGAAAGCACAAATAAATGCTGTGATTGAGTGCCTCTGCCTTTGAGCTCTCTGATAGAGCAAAAAGAGAAACACTCCATATACATTTTTTTTTTTTTGGCAACAGGATTAAAGTTGTGATTGTGGTTGTTTTGTTTTGTGTAAGCAAGAAAGAAAGCAGATCTTCCTTGTGCCCAAGTGGGTGAATACTCCAATCCTCTGTGCCAGGCATAAAATGAACATTTGCTGCATAATATATGAAAGAGACTATTACAAAGAAAGTTTCTTTGGTGTATTTAAAATATAATCATTTCTATGCTTCTTGTCCCATAAATAATTTATGTACAACCTTTTTTGGACTTTGAATGGGAGTGGGGAGGGGTATCAGGAGGTTGAAGGTGAAGGCATTCCAGGCAGAGGGCAGGACTGGAGAAAGGGCAGAAGCCAAGCTGAGCTGAAGGATCTCTGTGAACACAGGGCAGTGGGGCAAACCAGGAGACTGGATACCAGATCTTCAAGTTCATTACTCGGCAGGTAAAAGGGCCTTCTAAGGCTTTGGCTCGGAGGAGTAAAACAATAGGGAGTATGTTCTAAGGTGGCTGAGACTGGTAGTGGTGTGAAGCATGAATTCAAAGGAAGAAAGGGGAGGCAAGACCGATAACTCCTAGTGCTCTAGCATAAGTGAGACACCCTGGGACTGCGGCAGGCACAGCAGCAACGAAACCAAGGGGAAAGAACGCAAAAGACATCTCAGAAACCAGTCAACAAAACTCAGTGTCTGGTGGTGAGGTGAGGAGAAAAGAATCAGGCTCAGATGGTGGGGACCATAACGGAAGCAAGAAATGCAGGAGGAGCAGTGGGATGGAGTGCGATGGAAGTTTGGTGACTTTTCAAAATGTTTTCACATCCATTATCTCATTGATTTCACATGCAAGTGGAGCGCGATCCGCCCTAACATCAGCCTGAAAAATCCCCTGCCTCTCTCTGGAGTTGCCAAGATTCAATGACCAAATCTTAGCCGTGGATCCCGGCCACCCCAGGCCACCCCCTGCAGGTGTCTTGCCCTCTTAGGCAGCCCTGAGCCCTCTTGAAGGCTAAGCCATCCATCCTGTCTCTGTGCCAGCAGCAGCCGAAAGCCAGGCAGTGCAAACACTCAGCCTGCCATGCTCGCCAGGAACACGGATGGGTGTGCCCCAGAGTTCAGCCAGAGTCTTCCAGAACATCTGGGCAGGGTGGGGAGGGAGGAGTACGGCCAGTAGAGTTTCTTTAGCGACTCATCTTTCTTCCCACTGGGTAGCAGCTTTGGTTTCACTGCTGACTCACTCCCAGGCGCAAGCCAGCGGTGTCCCCCAGGCTGCATCTCCTCCCCTGCGCTCCAGGATGGAGGTTCTCACCTCCTTAGATGCAGGGCTCAGCCCGCCTGGCTGAGCCTCAGCTGGATGGGTCTAGCATTCTGGGACTGGGAACAAACACTGACCTTGTCACGAAAAGTCAGCCCTGGGAGGGACCTCTCATCCGTTAGTCCCACCAGTCAGTCCACCGAGGAGAGCATTGCAACCGGCAGCCTTGCTGCCCCCCTCTGTCACTGCTGGTTTTCAGGCCCAAAATTTGAGCCTCTGATGGAAGCCCACATGCCTCAAAAGTTGAAATTTTTCCTTACAGATTGGCCACAATCAACTTTTTAAAAATTTTCTAGTCCTTTCTCCTCACTTCTCTACTTTTTTTCCTTTCCTTTCCCACTTGACTCCTCAAACTAACACTCTGCGCCACCAGTGACCCCAACATGCCCAGCACACCCTTGTTATTGGTACGGGTGGTGGCCTCAGCCAGGGTCCCCACCTTACCCCTCTGGTCTGTTGAGTCACTCCCTCCTCTGCTCTCAGATCTTTGGCCCTCTTTGTGGGCCCCCCCAGGCTGCTGAGCACTTACCCCATCATATGCCAGTTTATTTTTAGAGGCCTGCTTCCTTCTCCAGAAGCATACACATCTGTGTCCCATGGAGTTTTAGGTCCTCTCTGCTGATGGAGGTGGGAAGAAGAAGGGAAAGGCAGATACCAGGCCCCCGGCTTTTCAAAAGTTCACATTACCCCATTTCTTTTATAAAAGAACTGCACGAGTCCCTGTCTTTGCCAGCTGAAAGAATTCTGAGGGCTTTTACTTTACAACAAAAGGGAAAACAATGTCAGCACTGGTTTTGCATCAGCTGTTCTAGAGGTAGCAGCATCCCAAGCAGAGGTGGCCCCTCCACGTACCTTTCCTCCAACTGCTTTATCCAGGCTGTGTTTCAATCCTGTTGTTCCTGTTTCAGGAATGTGTTGGTGTTAGTTCAGGTTCTATGTGCTAATTAATATGATTTGGTAGGTTATTTATTTGGGCCTGGAAACATTCACAGATTTTTCCATATATGTATAATGGTAATTCCTTCTTCATTTTGGCCTGAAAAAGGTCCCATAGGCATGCTCTACTTTCCCAAAGTGGGGAAGCCTGCATTGAAAGGTTCAAAAACCAGAGAATAAAAATGGATGCAGGAGGGACTCCCAGTCTCCTCTTCCCAGCTACCCTGACATCTACCAGGTTTCAGGTTCTTATAGACCTTTACAGGGATTTTTACATACATCAAAAAACAAAATGCAACCCAAAAGGCAACTCTACTCTAAATTTTTTTTCCCCACAAAAGGCCCTTTCAAATCCTTCAAAGTTCCTCATATTTATCCTGTCTTCATTTACATCTCCAACATGAAAACTTAAATATCCATGAAATAAAACCACACATTTCATGAAGTTACAGTACAAGGGCAGCTTACTTTAGAACAGATTGCGTTCCTGGGAAATCACATTGTCACAAACCCTACCCTATGTTCAGTACATTGAGGTATATATTGTTGAAAAGTTATCCAGCAGGGTTCTTACAAGTGAGGAAACACTGCACAACACTTCTTCTCAAACTACATATTAGGTTCAGTTTTGTTAACACTGCAATTTGTTAGAAATCAGCAACACAACACACATTTCAACAAGAGCAAGAGTTTCTCTAACAGAACCCCCTCAAGCTTGTCAAACAAGGAGTACAGAGCTCAGGCGGCCACGGGGCTGGGAATCCTGGGATCAGGATCCGGGATTCCCAGCTACTTCCTGGGAATGGCAGGCTGATGCTGCAATTGGTGATTTTAGCTCACAATGCCACCACCTTAAGGGCTTGATCTGCTGAAGATTAAATCCATTTTCCATCATCTCTAACCACAGGCCCATCCAGCCCGGGCCTGTTTTTATAAGACCCACAAGCTAAGAATGGTTTTTACATTTGTAAAAAAATTCAAAAAATTAAAAGGAGAATAACATTTGGTGACACGTGAAAACTCGATGAAATTCAAGCTTTGCTGTCCCTAGTACAGTTGTATCAGAACCCAAACCCTGACCATTCCTCCTGCAGTTACTTTCATGGGATGGTGGACTGTGCTACAGGAGAAGTCAAGTCATCAGACAGAGACGCTATGGTCTCAAGCCTGAAGGACTTACTAGCTGGCCCTTTCACAGAACAAGTTTGCCCACCCTTGTTCCAAGGATGCTCCAAGACCCAAAGCGGGTGTCTGCATGAGGTGTGTCTCTTCCAGCATTAGGTGTCTGCAACTGACCACACAGGTTGTTAGATTCTTGCAGAGGTAACCTCAGCAATGACACATTTACTCCTTTTGAAAAAGGCTCCGTCGCCGTGAACCAGGAATGAGAGCTCCTTCAGCTACATCACACGGTCATACTGACCTTTCCCAGTTGGTCCTTCCTGGAGCTCAAGAGGGCAGGTGAAGTCCACCACCTACACATCACATCGCCCTCCCACAGAGACGCAGCTGCCACAGGAGGGCAAGAGCCCTCTTGCCTGCAATTCCTCTGTCCACCAGCCTGGGTGGGCAGCCTCCAGGGAGCCCAGGCCTTGCCAGGTCGACAGAACTCCCCCTAGATGACGCTCAACAATGGGACCCTCTTGCTGTGCGGGAACCCTCAGAAGCCTCTTGGTCATCAAACACATTAGATTTGAAGTGTCAGTCATTAAAAAAAAAAAAAAAAAAGGAAAAGGGGGAAAAAATCTGTCTCCTCTCACTTCTCCTTGCCCACTGCCAACCCTCCTTCTGCAATTCCAGCCCAGAGTACTGGACCAGCGTTTAAGCGATCTCTCAGCTAGAAACTTGCCCAAGTAGGAATAGGATTAGGACTCTGCAAACCACACGTTTGATTTTTCCAGATGATTCCATGTTAGCCTCTGCTGGATATGGGCACAGAGCAGGATTGACCTCTTCCTGGAGATTTGTTTGTTTGGGCTCCCTGTTGTTCTGAGGACATTAGATAGCAGCCAAACCCAGGTTGCACCTCCCCAAAACCTGGTGTCCACCTCAGAAGTGCTCACACCAGCTGACCAAGCCCCATCCTCAGCGGTCTAGGTCCCTGGCCCACCGGTCTCTCCTCCAATCCCTTAATTTTTATAATTCCAACTTCTTTCTTTTGTACCCCCAGCCCTACAGCAATTTATGATACATTCACAGAAATCTAGTGTTCTCTTCCTCCTTTTTATGACCTAATCAACCATGTTATGATTAGTCAACTCTTCTTTATATTAAATTCTCTTTGCTTAAGTAACTGGGGTGGCTGCTGTTGACTGATACGTAAATTTTCTCAGCAAGATCTTGATTTGTGTCTGCTGGGCCACCAATCTTTCTAGAACCCACCTGAAGAGTTAAGTGCCCAAATGCCTACACCACCCTCTCATATGTCAGGCACTAAGCTGGAAGCTGAAAACTGGGCACCACCAACTGTCTCAGGTCTCAAGCTCGTGGGACCTGCCCCAGCCTCTGACCCCAGCTCTCTCTGGCCTTCTCCAGCAGGGCAGCTCCAGAATGTGCCTGTTTGGGGCAAAGAATGCAAGCTAGCTGGCCTCCCTCCCTCTTGCCGATTCTCACCCAGCCTGTCCTACCCTAGCATCTACATAAAGGAACACAGAAAAATAAAGCACCCCTGCCCCACAATAGCTTGGAGAAAGAAAGTCACTCTCACAGAACTTTGGGGTCATTTCTGATGGGGCAGAGGACCCTAATCCTCAGTCACAAGTCCCTCCAGGTAGGAAACTGAGGGGAGAGAAGGAAGCCGCCTTGGGAACAAGTGAAGGGGGCCCAGAACCTCCATATGGCAGGTTTGGAACGGCACAGGGGGACAGTGACCTGCAGGGCTGAAGGGGCAGCGGGCAGAGGCAGGCCCAGGGTCCCTGTTTAAAACCCAGCTGGCTAGCTTACCTGTGCAGTCCAAGCCCTCTCTTCAGGGACCACTAAAATGACAAGTAGTGCTGGCTGTGACACCGAGAAAACAGTGTCCTCAGCTGCCATCACTGGCAAGCACACACTCAACCAAATGACTTTACTGGGATTCCTTTTCATGAAGCTTTTCCCCTCCTTTCCCAGAATGCCATATACCAAGGTCCTGGCAGCACCAGGACATTGCTGTGACCTTGGGCACCCCCTGGTGGCAAAGGACTGTAAAGGCATGAGGGACATCTCCCAGACTCCATGCCCTATTGAGTGCATAGCAACTTTGAAGTTGAAAGCAACTTTACCCAAATCTTTATATTCTCTTTCCACATTCCCATTATGTTACTCAAATTTCAGCACCTGGTCTCTCCCTCTTTCTGATTTTTCTATTCAGCTCTTTCTCCTTTTGGCCCTTGCCCTACTTGACTCGCCTCAGTCCCATTTTGTTTAAAGTCAATCGATTTAATTCTGTCAACTACCAGGGGAAGCTCTTGGGTCATTGATGGGAGTGACTGTATTTACTGGAGGGTGCTAGGGATAGGAAAAGGGAATCTCTCCAATTCTCAGAATTTTTGGTTTTAGAAGTGAAACAACGCTGGAGAACAGTCACAGAAACTGCTTTGAGCAAATCATTCCAGGCCCACTTTTCCTGCTGACCTCAGGCCCCAAACTCCCAGGAGCAGAAAATCTAATTCTCACCTCTTCTGGGCACTGTGGACCATGGTTTTAAAGAGGGGCATGTGCCTGCGTGAACTCAGCCCATCCCTAGCAGACCTGGGCCTGGATTCTTCTTTCAAGAATCCGCATCATTTTCTTTTTTTTAAAGATTCACTTATTTTTGCATACAAGCTGGGGTACAGACCAGAGGTGTGGGGCAGCGAGAGGGTTCACCAGAGACAGAGTGGGGTGAAGCACAGGCAGATCGACTAAAATACACTGCTGAGGGAGCAGCGGGCGAGGCAGGAGAGGTCTGCCGCACCCTGTGAGGATCTCCCTGGCAGGGCGTCGAACTCGTGTCGCCAATGCCGGCAGCTCCACAGCACAGCACTTAATCTCTGCGCCACCAGGGAGGCCCGAATCCGCATCATTTTGTAATGAACTCTTCGAGTTCCCTGCTTTAATCTCCTTCCCAAGAAATTTGAGGGTATACAATGGTTCTCAGGCACTTGACCTTCCTCTGCTCTCTTTTCTTCCTTGTCTTTCTAGCTATCGAAGGTACAGGTGTATGAGGAGGCTAAATCAAGTGGGGTAGACATCATCAAGGCTGAAGGGAAAGGAATTACTGTAGGTTCTTATATTGCATAGCTCCCAACTCTTGTTCGGAGTTGTCGGCCAGCAAAGAGAGCTCTTGGAAACCTAAGTGTAAAACAAGTACCTTCAGTTAAGAGCATCCTACTTCTAGGATGGCGAATCCTCGGCCTCCATGCCATCCCCCCACCATTCTTTGCCTCCCATCCACTCTCACACAGCTAGGGAATCATGGCAGGGAGCTCCACAGCAAGCTCCAAACATTCACTTCAAATCAGTTGGATTCGACAAACCTTGACAGGCAGATCCTGGCCTATTTTAAAGTTAGGATACTCGATATGTAACAGGTAACCTTTATCTTCTAGAGCATTCATTCCTGAGTTCCAAATCTGCCTGACTCTGGCTTCGCAAACATCTCCTTGTTTTAAAATTTTAGTGTCTGAATTCTTCAACATTCTTAACCCACCTCAGGACCTCTGCACTTGCTTCCCTTCTGCCTGTCTCACTCTTCCCTAACAGACCTCATGCCTTTAGTTCTCTGTGTCTGTTTAGTTCTCTGTGTCTGTTCTCAGACACCCTCTGCCTTCATCTTCATTCTGTGTCTGTTTATCCAGTTTTTCCTCATAGTCTTTACCACCATCAGATTTATTATTTGGCTACTTAGGAGTTGACTTTCTGTTTCCCCTACTAGAAGGTAAGTTCCTTGAGGGGCTGTTTTACTTGTTGCTGTTTCTGTGATCCCCACAGTCAGCCTTTAATAATCATATGATTCGTGAAAAAATAAATGAGCATATTAATAAAAGAGAAGAATTTTTAAAGGGGAAACATTTGCCTCACTCTGATCGGGAACCCACTGTCCTGTGCTCAGATGTCAAAGTGAACAACGACCTCCAAATGAGGGCTTCTCCACGCAGCATTATCATGTACATTGAACAAAGCTCACAGTAACCATCTGACTAGAAATATAAGGTCCTTCTTCCTTTTTACTGATGTAAACACCAAGATGGGCAATAATAGCAAACATACCAAAAAACATGCACTCCACATAAGTAAAATGCCTCACTAACTCAGACTAATTGGAACTAAGACAGAAGTGAATTACTGGAAAGTTTAGACTATTAAAATTGTTAATGAACACATTTTTATTATTTTTAAATTCAGGGGACCTCTCTTTATTGGGCACATGGACATTTAACATCTCATTTCAATTTTATTCAACTCAACTGCCAAGAAAATCCACAAACCCAGAAGTAATCAAAGAATCCTTTATACATCAGCAGCAATGAAAATAGCCAAAAATAGCCAAAAGCAGGAAATTTGCTGGGGTTTGGTTATTTTGCTAACCAAAAGAAAGTGGGCCTCTTGTTGATTGTCAATGTCTGCAAAAACGAAACTCTGCCAACATCCAAGAACAAGAGGATATAATAATAGCAACAACATCAACTCCTACATTAATAAGGAATATTTTATTGAGCACTAATTATATAACAGGCCCTATTCCCACTGATTTACATGTCTCTTTTATGTAACACATACAATAACCAAATCAGCTACCATCATTATCCCCAGTTTACAGATGAGAACACTGAGGCAAGGAGAATACAAAAAATTAAGGAGGGGGGGGAAGAGAAAAAGCAAACAAATTTTAGATCACTCTGAAGTAGAAAAGACAACTTAGATAGAAATATGTGGTACATATACACAATGGAATAGTCTTCAGCTATAAAAAGGATGAATCTTGCCATTTGTAACAACATGGATATTCTGGAGGGGATTATGTTAAGTGAAATAGGCCAGAAGGAGAAAGACAAATACGGGATGATTTCATGCACGTGTGGAATATAAAGAAATAAAACAAAGGAACAGACAAAACAAAATCAAACAAACCCTAGAAATCTGATTTTAGAATTGAGGCTACCAGAGGGGAAGAATGGGAGGAGGGAGCAAAAAGGGTGGAGGGGCCAATGGACTTTGGTAGAGGACTATGGGTACTATGATGGCGACTGTGGTGTGGTAACACATCTGAAAAGGTGTGAATCTGTACCTCTGCATCATATACAGTGTTGTAAACCAACATTATCTCAATTAAAAAGGAATAATAAGAGGAAGGAAGGTAAGGAGGGAGGAAGGGAGAGAAGGGAGGGAGGGAAAAAAGAAAAGAGGGAGGGACAGAGGGTAGAAGGAAAGGAGGGAGGGAGGGAGGGAGGCAGGGAGAGAGGGAGGGAGGCAAAAATATGTTGCCAATCAAAGGAAGTGGTGATGGAGGACAGAGGTGGCCAAGAGGAAAGAAAAATGGAATACATCAACTACTGAGAGTTTTGAGCTCTCTATGCATGCAGTGTAAGGATTCCTCAGGAACTCTGAGAGCACCCCTATTCTGTTGGACAGCTCAAGAATGCTTCTCTAAGTCAGTCCTCCCCCAGAAAACCTCCCAAGTGATTACTAAGGCAAGAGAGTACTCAACTTGTTTGGATTTCATAAACCAATTATTTAGAATGTCACTCGTCTCGAATTCCTCTTCCAGATGTGTTGACAACTCAAGTTTTTGCAGAAACTGCTTTAAATTTCAGATTTGTTGTAGCAGGCACATTTATTGTATGCGAAAAATACTCTTTAAATGCCTTGGCGATTACTTGCTCTCGAGTTGGCTAAGCAATGCCCCCATAATTTTGCTCTCGCTACTCACTGCCTTTTCAGTGTAAAGGTGGGCTTCACGTTGGAACAGCTCTACAGGCAGAAACCACACAGAGAGTGGGTTTGTCTACTTCTCTGGAAAAGGCAGGGTCAGGATCGGTAGTAATTTGGAAATTTATAGCATGAAAGATGTACCTTTTTCACTCCTGTAAAATCTATCAGTTCTCATCCTAGAATCATAAGCAGGACAAATGGAACTTTCCAAATTGAAACCACCCAAACTGATCACAAGAGAAGCCTGGCGACCGCTTGCTCTGGTTTCCTAGTGAGTTTCACCTTCATTGTCATAACCTGAAGTCATTGGGGTCCTGCAGCCACCCAACATATGGAAAGGGGAGATGAAAGAGAGAGGATTTTTAAGGGAAAGGTCCCCCCACCCCACCCACCTCCTTAGCTTCCCCACCCACAATGTCATAGCTGGCCAAGCCTATGGACCATTCAGTAACCAAATGTTCATGGGGGACTGTCTATGGCTGGGCTAGGTGAGGTCTAGTGAGCATCAAGGACACTCAGTGCCAGTCCCTGCCCTCAGGCAACCCACAGACTGCTAGGGGAGACGCCAGTAAAGCAGAGGGGTGAGGACCATGCAGTGTGTTTCCAGGTAGACACAGGTGTGGTGGGAGTCCAGGACAATGCCTCTAAGTAAACCTGGCCAGGTGTGCTTTCTAGTCACTCCGAGGTGGCATGGTATGATACACTACCCAAAAATGGTCATGGAACCCTTGGCCTCTAGCACTTCGAACTAAATACCCTCCTTGTCTGATACCTCCATTTTTCAACTATCTTACATGCCTATTGAGTTTAATTTTCCAAACCTATTTGGCAAAGATTTCTAATTTTGTGTTGTTTTATTGTGCTTTGTGCATTATTGCTTTTTAAAACATGAAATATCTTGGTTTTGTGGATTTACAATACTGCATGAATAATCAATGGCTAATACTGTCATAAACCATTTTAAGACATGGGAACACACAAGCCCATTGTCAAGGACAAACTCCATATTATTGCAAGAACAACGAGAAAAAAATCATCAGTTGCCAACCTTCTCCCATTATCTTTCAAGGTAGTACTTGAAAGTCCTAATCATTAGAAATACTAAATATTAGTACTTATTTCATACTCATATTACAGCACTCATCACACAAATCTTCCTGGCATTTGAGGTTGACAACAGACTAGTAAGACAGGTAGGTTTTATCACTCCCATTTTGCAGATTGGAAAACTGAGGCTTAGATAATGTTGTTGGTTTGCCTTTGGTTGACTGAGTCCCAGCCTCTCCCCCGTGCCTGTGGTTGCTTCATCTACAGTGACTCAGGGTACAACCCAGAGCCTCCAATTAGGGGATGGGGCTGGGGGGGCTAAAGAGGGAGCCGCCGGGAGGAGCCCCCTCCCATAGAGGGCAGGTCTGGCCAGACTGGAGGCTCCCCAAGGCACTCAGCCCCTAGCACTGGGCTTAGATAATGTTAGGGACAGCCAAGGCACTTTCTCTGCCAAACCACAGGGAGGGGACTAGGCGGGAGGGAGGGGCCTGGGAACTGTTTGTTGTTGCTTTTTCTGAATTGAAAGAAAACAGGGGAACAGAGCTAGAAGAGGAGCAAAGTTCAAGGGAGAATCTGGCAAGTCACCTTGGGCAGACCCCTGGACCACTTCCAGAACTGTCTCTTGGAAAGGGTGAGGTAGCCCAGTGTGTGTTGAGTGCTTAGTGAGTATTCATTGTGGATGATGGATGACTGGCCTGGAATCCTTCCACACCACAAATTTGTTCCTCTGTACACGCAAGCAACCAAGAAGCCAAAGAGGTGGGGGGATGGGGGTGCTTTAACTGCACTTTCACTTGGCTGCTGGCACCGGGAGCCTACCAAGTTCTTACCCACATGCCCCATTGTCTGTCACTCCGTCCTTTCCTCACTCATACTGATCCTGGAAAGAGTGCTCAGGACTACCTTTCTGCCCTTGTGGCTCTCAGTGGCCCCATCCAAGCCCAGCCTCCAGGGGAAGAGATAAGAACAAGTCTTCTGGCTGGAACTGAGAGGGCAACCTCCCAGCCTCCTGCTTCCCTGCCTCTCTCTGCTGCTCCCCTATCCCCCCACCCCCACCCCCACCCCAAGGCAGCGCAGCTGCCAGAATCGCATTTCCTTTCCATGGTTTTGATCTTGTAACATCCCCACTTGGAAGACAGGAGTGAGTCCCAGTGGCCTTATATGTCAAATCTCAATTTCTAACCCTCAGCATTAAGATCCTCCCCCATGGCCCCCCATCCTGCCTGCTCCACCTCAGCAGCCTGCTCTCCAAAATCTTCCAATGTAAAACTTCTGCTCAGATTATGCAAAACTGCACCAGCCTCTCCCTCCCCTCCCCCACCCCTTAGTCACTCTGAAAGTATTTACTGAGCACCTACCACGCGCCAGGCACGGAGCACCGCGGGCTGCAGATACAGTAAGGGTTAAGAAGTTGTCGCCCCCACCCTCTCAGACTGCTCCGTCAAATGAGAAAGACCATTACACGAGAAATGAAATTCCCCACGCAACATGATTTACATTTAAATTTGGGTCCAACTATGTAAAATAAACTAGTAAACAGACTTCTCAGAGGAAAGACCAAAAGGAAATATACCCAAACGCTGTCCCTCCATAGCTGAGCATTGAGATTCTGACAACTCTTCCCTTTAGGAAGTTTCCAAAATTTCTACTGGTCACATATTAATTTTATAACAAGAAAGCAAACTACTTTGTGATCTCTTTTTGCTGACTAAAAAGGCCATGCCATATCTTTTAAGAAAATTTTGAATCTACAGAAACCATATATAAGAAAATAAAAATCATCCACTATTCCAATATTAACAAACAACACATGTCAAAATTTTATTAGCACCTAATCACTGACATTTTTCATACAGTGAGACTCATGTTGTACACATATTTCAGAACGTACTTTTTCCTTAACATGCTCGTTTCCCGTAGCACTGACATAACCCGCACCATCGTTATTCATATCTTCATCATACTTGCCATGAACCCTAATTAGTTTAATCAATCATTATACATAAATCATAGTGTTTGTCCCTAAAGAGGAAGAGAATTATGGAGGTTGGGAATAGACCTTTGAAAGTCTCAGACCTGGATTCAAAAGTTGGCTGTATGGCCTCACTCTAACTTTAGGCAAATTTACTACATTTTCCTAGGCCTCATTTTTCTCACAAAGATCTTAGTGATTGATAATAATATCTGCCGTGCTTGGTTATTGTGAAAACAAAATAAAATAGTAGATTGAAATTGTTCCGACCACGCTGGCACATAGGATTTAATGAATGGAAGTTGGCGCCCCCTATTCTGTCCTTACAATGCAATGGTAGGAGTCAAATTTTTGAGCCGAGACATTTGCCCATTTTAAAATTTTTTGAAGCATCAAAGTTGCCCTATATAATACAGTATATATACTCCATCTAGAAATAGAAAGAGGCATTTCTATTCTTAATCCTTTTTGAGGAAACTCCAAACAGTTTTATGATGTAACTATTCCACTTCTAGGGCTTTGATCTGAAGAACACAAGGCTCTAATTCAAAGAGATATCTGCACCCTTGTGATATCTGCCGCACTATTCACAACAGCCAAGATTTGGAAATAGCCTAAGTGTCCATGAATAAAGAAGATGTGGTACATATCCACATAGTGGAATACTACTCACCTATTAAAAAAGATGAAATCCTGCCATTTGTAATAACACGCACAGACTTAGCAAGCATTAAACTTAGTGAAGTAAATCAGACGGAGAAAGACAAATACCCTACGATTTCACTCGTATGTAAAAGATAAAGAAATATACCAAGACAAACTCTTAGACTATAAGAACAAAATGGTGGTCACTAGAAGGGAAGGGGGAACTAGATAAGTAAATTGGGTAAAGGAGGTCAATTGTATGGTGACAGACAGAAACTAGCCTTCTGGGGTGATGTTAACGCAGCATAGACAGATGCCAGATTATAATGCTACACACCTAGATCCTGTATAATGTTAAAAACCCATGTCACTTCAGTTTTTAAAAGTAGGAGGTAAAAGGGAGAAATTTTAAAAATCAAGCTTTTATTGAGCTCTGTGTGCCCGGGAACATAATGGGCCATTCAGTAACCAGAGGTGTGTGACAGCATCCCAACCTCTGCATCTTAGAATCTGGCTGTTCACCAGCACCAGACCCTCCCCAAAAGTCTCCACCTCCATGGAGTATTCCAGACATACTCTCTATAGCCCACTCCAAAGAACCCCTCTTTAAGACCCTTTTCTTCTGAACACGTTGGATGCTTCTTTGCTGTGTGTTGCTTAAGACTTTTACAATCTTCTCCAGGTGCTGCCACTGTCTCCCCCATCAGCCCATGAATTTCTGAAGGTCATGGCCCAGGGCCAAGCTATGCAAATGAAATCATTTCAGTCCCTTAGTTAACCATTTGCTGTTTGGGAAGGGAATAGATTGTCCCCAAATCAGAAGTACTGAGGAAGACCTAAGACATGAAAATATCATACTTAGAGAGGCTTCTTGACAGGTGAGAAAATTGAGACTGTAACAGGATCTGTGCCCTCCTAAAGTCACAAGTGGGCAGAGGAGCCCTCTCTGTTGACACCCCCTGTCACTCCGAGCACCTCGTGCCCTCAGTGCCTCCCCAGGTTAGCATGTTTTATTGCTCCGTCTAAGCCCCATGTTATCCACCACTCTATCTCAATTTGAAAAATCCTGCCCTTGACTCTTGCTTTCATGTAGCCTGCTGCCCTGCTATCCGTCCAGATCATTTCTGCATCTGGACAGCATACTCCCACCCACCACCCTGCCTTGAACCTGGGAAGATAACAGAATCTGTGCCCACCCCGGCATTCCTGCTCAGCCCAGACATGAAAGCAGTTCTGAACTACGTGGAATCCTCCCCGATTTATTTCTTTTTACCTTACATCCCTTCCACTTTGATGTCAGGAGAATATTTGAAAGAGAAGACTCTAAGGTGACCTAATACCCTGGGATGCCAAGAAAAACAATTACGGGGCGATGGAGCAGAGGGCGCAGACTGTGGACCTAGATGGGCAGGGCAACGGCAGCCTCTCTTGTGGACTCCTCTGAACTAGCCAGCAGGGCCTGCTGCACCAAGCTCCCGGAGCTCCCAGGCCACAGTCCATTGCAAAGAGGGAGAGGCTCTTGTCTTTCCTCGGATTCTAGAGGCTCTTAGTGGTGCTCCCTGAGAGCCCTAGAATCTTTGCAGAAGTAGATTCAAAAACACTGAGAATTCTAAGGGGGTAAGGGTGGCGAGTTGACATGAATAGGGTGGGGAAAATGACCTACACCTTCCCAAGGCAGCTTCAGAGTGATACCTAAATGCTAAACTGAGTCTTCATGGGGTTCGATTCTACCTTCCAACAGGCCCCCAAAGCCTGCATGACCAGCAGTTCCCCAATTAGAGTGACTATTACCCCTCTCTATTGCACGGTGCTAGTGTGGGTGATGAAGACCAGGATGACCTGAAAAGGGATCTATTTTGGCACATCCAATTTGACCTTCATCATGGACAATGAGGCCCTTCTTAAAATAGTTCTTCATGTCCTCCCTCTTCTCTTGCTTACCAAGTCACCAGGTAACCTTCCTGCTTCTCGTCAAACAAGTCAAACTCCTTCCTGCCTCAGGGCCTTTGCACTTGCTATTAACCCTAGTCTGGATGGCATGCTGAACTTAGTGTTCCAAGTATATGCCAACCTGCACAAAACATGACAGTTTATAAATAGCCTTGCCTGTGGACATAGCTGCTTAGACACACTCAAACAGACACATGCATACACAGATATACACACATGCATACATGCACTCACACAGGCACACACCTCCTTTGAATGGAATACTCTGCCATATCTTAACATGACTGGCCCCTTCTCTACATTCACATCTCTGATGAGTTGTCTCTTCTTCAAAAGTGTCTTCCCTGGCCTCTCCAATGTAGCAATCCCCTCCCTCCCTCATATCTTCTCTTCCCTTACCTTGTATTATTTCCTGCATCATGAATTCTACCTAAGTAGCATTCTTTCCCTATGGCTTTCCTTGTGTGTTTTCTATTCCTTCCCCCAAAACATACGCTCCATGAAAAATAGAGTTATTTTACTCGCCACTGCTGAATCATGAAGCCCAGAACAAAATTTGACCCAGAGCAGGAGCTGAGTGTGATGCACATCTATAATCAGTCACTGAAAGGCCTTCTGGGAATGTTTTTACTCAGGGACGAGTTTTAGGTAAGTTAGGAGAGGCCCTGCTGCTGAGTCCCTCTCTCCTCCCCTGAGCGCCTCGATCTTAGCTTGTGGATCAGTGTTCCCCCAGACCTGTTGCCTGAGCAGCTTCCACAGAGCTGGAACATCCCCGTATCTAGGTCCATCCCTGGGACAATGTTGAAGAAGCTTCCAGAGGAGGTTGACTGGGAGAGGAATTCGTCAAATGTCTGCTCAGGGATCCAGAATGTAAAGATACACCCCAAGTGAAGAGTGTAGTGAAATATACGAAAGAATGATAGGTCTTTTGTAAGCCATACTTCAAATTCCATTGTTTACGGAGGACGTACTATTGCTGACAGGGATAAGCCATTCAGAAATATGTCAGGAGTTATGAACCCTAAAGAAGGAAGAGTCTTTGGGAAGACTTGACAATGGAATTTCATTCTATTTGCTCAGACATTTTTATAACCCATCAGAAGTGTGCATTTTCAGTATTTGACCAAGGAGAGGCAAATGTTTAGAAGGCAGGAGAGTTCCTGCAACAGAAAACTGTCCTTTGGCAGCTGCATGAAGCAGAGAATGAAATTCAGTCCCTGAAGGGAGCCTCGAAACCTGGGCTCCAGACTGAGTGTGGTGATGGCCCTTTCCTGCCCCATGGATGATCAGTCCTTACATATGTCGTGGACATCACCAAGGCTCACCAGGGTTTCTGGTTCTCTTCTCCTAAGTCCATATCCCTCAAGTTCAAATGTGTCCTTGCAATTTGCTTTGACCAGTGAAATATGATTGGGATAATGCACATTACTTCCTGGGGAGAATGTTTTCAAGTTTTTGTGTGGTTCTCCAAGTTTTCATCACACCACTGTGAACCCTGAAGCTGAGGCTGAGCAGGTAGCGGAGACTTTCAGTGTCAGTCTCAGAGACCTACCATAAAAGTCCCACCGCTCACCAGGCCACCTTGAGCGTGTCATGTGTGAGAAAAATAAAGAATTGTTTGATACCCTGAGATGTTGGGAGTGTTTGTTATAGCAGCACACCCAGCATACCCTGACTAGTCTCATATATCCACTAAGGCAGGTGCCTTTGTGTGCATTAACTCCCGATCATACTTGGACCCACTGAGCTCTACTTCACACACAAGGAAACTTCAGCTGTCAAAGTTCAGCTTCAAAAATTGATTCCAAAGCTGATGTATGTGATTCCAAAGTTAATTCCTCTCAATCATACTATGATGTCTACTACTCTGGAAGAGATTCAGCTTTCATGGGTCCCAACCCCTGTGGGGCCTGCAGCCCTCATTCTGTAGCTATGACTTAGAGTTTGGTTTGTTGGAATCTGCAGCCTCATGGGTTTTATCATTTAATGAAGGGAATCATAGAGACAAGTAAACGTTTTCTTTTTTGTTCCCTGAAGAGCAGACTAAGGAGCAGGCACAACATGAGCCTGTTGAGGCATAGTGTGGGGCGGCTGAGTGAGATCAGGAGGGACCCTGAGAGCCCACGGGGTGAGTACCAGGTCTCCACTCGGGACATGCTCAGGGGACGGCATGAGCTTGGATGGGGCGCCAAAGGGCTTGGGTTAGGCCAGGCTCAGCTACCCTGAATGAGTCACCTTTATGAGACTGCTCTCCAGGTAACAATAAACATCTTGGATTCCAACTCTGTCAGCTCAGGCGCATCACCTAGGGAGCTTTCAAAAGATAAATATCCAGCCACCTTCAGAGGTTCTGATTCATAGATTGGGGGCCTTTGTGGTCCTCAGCAATGTTTAAAAGGACGCATAATTAAACCTGAGCATCACTGGACTAGATCAAATAACAGAGCAGCTCTCTGTTATTTTAGTGACCTCCAGACAAACGCTGCTGGGGTCCATTTTTGTCACCTCTAGAGTCCTCCTAGTGTCTCTGGGAGAATCAACTCTGACCCTCTGCCTTGTCTCCAGCGGCCGCTCAAAGTCAGAGGCTCTGGAAGGGCAGTAGTTTTCCTAGAGGTAGAGGATAGGGCCTCCTTTCTGGGTCCATAGACCTGGCAGGAAGGTTAGTAACAGTTTTCTTGAAGGTAGCACCTGAAATTGCATAGAGGTGGCGCTTCTGGGCTCCAGAGGTTTCATCATGAGGGACTTGTGGACTCTGTCACTCTTGAATCCACCCACAAGACAGTGCTTTCCTAATTCACCTGCCTCTACAGCATCTTCATATCTGACTCTCACTAGAGCCTGCTCCCTCCTCTTTGCATTTGTCATCTTACCTGGTGTCATTAGCCATGGTCACATTTGGAGGAGAAACCACAGCAATGCCCTTCATCCTCTCACGGCCTCTTGCAGTACGCAGGCGGCCTCTTGAGAGGCTGGCAAGTTCACTCAGGCTGCTGGGTACTTGCCCTGCTCTAGGGTCAGACCCCAAGGCAGAGCACAGGTGGGCAGCTGCTTCAGCTGAACACATTCCGGTCCACAAGTTTCCGCTAGGAGTCTCACGGAACCTCACTGCAAATCAGTCATCTGATTCAGGTGCTTCATCCTCTCCACAGGTGGGGCTGCCAAATAGAATAGAGACACCTCCCACTGCTCTCCACGGACCCTAAACCACTCCAGGCACATCACCAGTGCAGTTTTTTGTCTACAAGGCCAGTGGCTCTTGCCCAAAGCTGCTTCAGGTATCCACTGGCTGCCTTTGTACCTCTGGTTGGCATAGAAACCTCATGCAACCATGGACAGTTGCTCCATGATGGCTAGGGAGGTTCAGGTTCTGGTTCTACACACAACCCACCAGTCATCCCTAAGTCTTGGCCACTGCCTCTGTGGTGTCGAAGAGCACTGAAGAGACCCAAGATGCCAGATAATTCAATCATCCACCCAGCATGGTATTGTGGGGTAGGTGAGAGAGCGCTCAGGCTTTCCCACCCTCCCCTTGGGGATGGGCCTTCAAGGCCTGTGTGGCTTAGAGCAGCTGTTAGCATGGGGGGAGTGGCTTGGAGTAGAGGGAAGGAGGGAGCAGAAGAAGGAGAAGCACTTGGCAGCAGCAGCAAGAGCTGCAGGAAGGGTCCAAAAGAAGCTGAAGATTTGCCAGGGGCTAGGAGGCCTGCTAGCCTCCTCGTCCCCGGGCCCCGCCACCTTATATATAGTTGCCAGAGTTTAAATTAAAAGCCATAAAAAAAGCCACCAAGGGCTCCAGAACTCGTTTTTGCCTCTCTGCCCATCATTGAGAACCTGCCTAGTGCCATTCCTGCTGGCACTACAGGTGTCAGATTTGCTTCATCCTCCCACTTATTTCATTTATAGACTTTGCCAACTTGAAAAGAATTTTAGAAACCATACCACCAATGATATGGATACCCATCATATTATTGAGAAAAAAGAAGGAGATCAAGGGGTCTTGGAAAGATGAGAAATAAGGTTTATACCAGAAAACCAGACAGAAGGTGTTTGGCAATCTGGTCCAAAACTTGGCCCTGAGCACTCTGACAGCCAAGGTAAAAGTAGGAACTAGGCTTTATCACAAAGTCTCTTTAGTTGTCTGTCAGTGAAAATACATCTGTCAGTGGGGAAAGGCAAACATTTCTGAATTCTTCAAAGACAAGAAAATCTTATTTTAAACAGAACAATAAGATAGTATGTCCAAAAATAGTTCTCAACATGGTCCTGTCTAGGAAGAATAATGGTAAGTTATTATATTGCAGTGCTATTTCTACAGGAAGGTGGAGTCGTATATTTAAGGATTATAGTTTGAAGTGATTGGGCTGGATGTTTTCATTATGGTTATATATTTATGGGTTCTAGGGGCCCTGAGATGGCTTCTAAGGGGTCAAAGCAAGGATGGTCATCTGGTTTCAAATTGCACACACCTTCAGGGGCTGAGGGCATGGATGGGTGGAGTAGAGGAAAGAAAAGGTGAGGTGGTCATGAGATAAGAGCTGTGGAGCAGGTTCTTCAGACAGAGACATGCCACCTTCGTTCTACGTAGGAGTAACTGCTAACACCTCAGCACATACAGAGACACACCCAGTTTCCCTGTTCCCACCACAGCATCCAAAGCTATTTTTCAGCTTCCCCATGGAGGTTCCCTGACTGAACACACTGTCTTCTCCACCCTCACTGGTTACGTCTCCTCAGTCATGGACACACCCCCAGTTCTGTCTGAGCCTCCATGTTCATCCTGAGGGAGCCCTCCCTCTCCAGTGGACTCTCTTCTCCCTGCTTGTGTCCCAGTTGGCCCCACCGGTGTGTCAAACTCCCAGTCCCCCCCGCAAACCTTGCCTGCCCTGCCTGACCTGTCTCTATCAAAACCGCCATAGAGTGGAGGTCTGGAGCTGGGGTGACCCTGCAGAGCGGTGCCAGCTGAGGAAGAGTCCACACCTCACCCAGTCTTCGGTCACAGCCTACCCTCCAGAAGGGGGATCGCCTCAGGTAAGGCAGATCCTGCAGCCAAAAACAATACCCAGAGAGGGAGACAGCCCAGAGACGTGAGCCACTGATGTCCCCGGCATCTAGATGGCCTTGTGCCCCTTGAGGCAGGGACCACATTGCCCACTCTAGTCCCCTCAGGTTGGCATGACTACCTCCAACTCAGCCTCACAAGCCATTCCATCCTCCCCCCACCCCTTTTTTATGCGCTATCGTAATATTTTTTGTTCATAGACAAAATTTTGTATTCACAGCAAAATCAAGCAAAGGAAAAATTTCTCATACACCCCATGCCCCCATATATCCATTTTTAAAGGGTTTTATTCCTATTATCTAAGTTACTTCTTTTTTTTTTTAAGATTTATTTATTTATGCATACAAGCTGGGGTACAGGCCAGAGGCGTGGGGTGGCGAGAGGGTTCACCAGAGACAGAGTGGGGAGCAGAACAGGCAGATCAATGGAAATACACTGCTGAGGGGAGCAGTGGGCGAGGCAGGAGAGGTCTGCCACGCCATGTGGGAATCTCCCTGGTCAGGTGTCGAACTCGCGAACTCGCATCGTAGCTGCCGACAGCTCCACAGCGCAGCACTTAACCGCTGCACCACCAGGGAGGCCCCCATATGTCCATTAACCCCCCTTCTGAGCCTCCCCACTGGAGTGACAGCGACATGTCCACAGTGTCTCAGACTCCACTGTCCACCTGAGGTTCCCTCTTGATGCAGCACGTTGTACTGTTTGGGCACATGTACTCTGGTCTGCAGATCTAACTATTTTTAAATGTAAAATTCAGTAGCATTAACTACATTCACCGTGTTGTGCAACCATCACCCCTCTTTCTAGAACGTTTTCATCACCCCAAACACAAAACTCTGTCATCATTAAACAATAATTCCAGCCCCATGCCCCCATCCCCTCAGCCCCCTGTCTCTTTAATCTGCTCTCCAGATCTATGAACTTGCCTGTTCTAGATGTTTCACATAAATGAAATCCTAGAATATGTGTTCTGTTGTATCTGATTTGTTTCATTTAGCATCACATGAATCACAAAGCCATTCCTTTTTACAAGGAACCATGTATCCATTCATTTATTGGCAGGCACTTGGCTTGTTGGCACCTTGCAGCCATTGTGATAATTTTGCAATAAACATAAATGAAGAGCTGTGTAAAACCCTGCTCTTAATTCCTTTGGATACATGTTGCACAATGAGATTGCCCACTCCTCTTTCCAACAACCAGGTTTCTAGTGAACAAACCACCTTCTGATCCTTGACTAAGCTTCCTGCACCAGGGTCCAGTGTATTAGCCAATCAATCCCTCCACCAAGAAAACCTCTCTTCCCTTCTCCAGTTCTCAAAATCTTCTCCGCCTGTTAGAGACGGGAAAATGCCCCTCCAAAGAGCTATTCATTTCCCAATCCCCAGAACCTGTGATTATTTCCTCGTGAGGCAAAAAATATGATTCAGTTGTGAGTCTTGAGAGAAGTGGTTTATTGTGAATTATCACATGGGTCATGAATGCAACCACAGGTGTCCCTATAAGATGGCGGAAAGATAACACACACACACACACACACACACACACACACACACACACACACACACACACAGAGGCAGAGATGCTGTGAAGACAGAGGCAGAGATCAGAGTGATGCAGTCACATGCCAGGAACTGCAAGGAATGGTGGCAGCCCAAGAAACTGGGAGAGACAAGAGCTTCTCCCTGGAGCATTTGCCAGAAGCACGGGCCCTCTAGCCTCCAGAACTGTGAAAAATTAATTTCTGTTGTTTTAAGACTCCAGCTTGTGGTAATTTGTTACAAAAACCTCCAGAAACTATTACGTTATCTTTCAAAGTCCTCCACAAATACCACCTTCTACATGAAGGCTGCCCTGATTACCTCTGAGAGAGGCTGCAGCTCCCTTTTCTAGTCCCTTTTCTCTTTCTTTATACCTATTTATGAGACTTTCCATAATGTGTTTGCTTCTAAGTGTGCATGTCTGGATTTTAAAATCTCTAAGAACAGGCACCAATTCCCATAACTTAAATCTTTCATCCAAATTCACACATTAATACTTAGTAGGAGCCAGGCTCTGTCCAGAGACCTTTGCCCTCCATTTGGAACACATAAATTTTTCCAAATTTTTATTATATAAATCATTCATTCATTGAATCAATAACTATATATTGAACATAAACTCTCTGCCAGACACTATTTTAGTTCCAGGAAGGTAAAACATACGTATACACCTTCTAGTCTTTGACACCCAGTAATCCCTGTCTTCATGAGGGGAAACAAAATAATATATACATATATATGCAATTTTTAAACTTTTTTTTCCATATGTGCACATGTTTCACTCACCCTCCACCAAACCATTCATGCCCATACCCCATTCCCTACTCCCACCCCTTTTTTTCCCCTCTGGTAACTCTTATATTCTTTCACTGAGTTCAAGATTTAGTCCTATTTTAATTTGAGTACACATTTTATTATTTATATTCCACAAATGTTTGAAATTACCCAATATCTTTCTTTCACTTTTTGACTTATTTCATTTAATATAATCACCTTAAAGTGCATCCATTTTTTCCCAAATATCACTATTTCATTTTTCACAGCTGTGTAGTACTCTGTTGATTACATATCCTACAGTTCCTTTATCCATTTATCTGTTGTAGGGCACTTGGGTCGGTTCCATGACTTGGCAATTGTGGAAAGTACTAATATGTACATATGTGTGTGTTTAATTGTAAGAAATGATCAATTTTTGAAGACTTAAGAAGTGATATATGGATACATGCCTGTTACAAGAAGAAACAGAGAAGATGGGTCCAAAGTAAAGGTACACTTTAGCACAGACTATGACTCCATCCCACTCCCAAAAGTAACCGTGATTAACTGTCTTCATTCTTCCTGTCATTTTTCATGATTAATATATATATGTCCCATTAAAGCCCATATACAGTTTTTTTTTTTGCATAAAATCATCCTTCGACAACATCATCCTGTGACTCAGTAGAAAATTTCATGAAGAACAAATGTCTATAGATGTTTGGTGAGTGTTGAATTTCTTAAACTTCTCCAAAGACCCACCTATGGCTGAGCACCATGACCAGCCCAGCCCAAGGTCAACCCCTAGTCCATTTGCCCTCTCTGTTAATGGGGCATGTGCTTTGGCCAAGCTCTCTGATACAAAGAAGAGGTATGGACAAGACACCGTTTGTCCAGTTCCAGGAGAGGTTGGATGGCTCTTCTCCTAGGGCCACCAGATTTCCTAGTAGAGACTTACTTTTGTCCCTAGCTCCATCAACCATCATTGAACACTCCCTGGAGAAGAAGTCCCCCTCACATTCAGAGTCTGCACTGACGATCCGGAAAGTTCCTGGCAAGAACACTTAGCTGTGGATTGAGCTGAGTCCTTGATTCCCTCAACACATTTTACAGACTCCGTGAGGCACCGACACCATGCCATGCCCCAGTTGTGTCTGTTGCTGGATAATCCCAAGAAAGGACAGAGTGGCACATGAAGGTCCAGGGGTCTGCGTCCTACTTTCCACATGGCTTCATCTGCCCTGAAGGAGCCCAGGAAAGGAAACAGTGACTGTGATGTCTGCAGCTTCTGTAAAAGATGCATTCATGCGTGAGTGGAAAAGTCACCCACCAAACCCAGCCCTGTTCCTTGGGTCAGGTGGGCAAACATCCTATTTCCTACTCTGCCCTATATGTTCTCCTCTGCATCCCATGGCAGCTTCACTGCCTGAACAATTACTTTCAGTGTTTGTATGACCATATGTGTGTTTGTGTGTGTACACATTCACTTGTACATGTGTGCATGTGCACACAGATTGTGTGTGTGCACGTGCCTGCATGTGACTGTATATTGTGAGACCACGCATATATGTTCATATGAGTATGTGCACTGATACAGGCATGCACGTGTGTCTGTGGCATGTGTTTTGCATGCACATACATGTGTGAGTGTGTACGTGAGCATGCTCTTCACATGCTTCATGGTCTTGCACCACTGTAAGATGCAAAAGTCCAGAGAAACCATAGAGTTGGAAGGGACACTCCAAAAAGCATTTCTCTGTCTCCAGGAAGCCTGTGTCTCAGTCACAGACAATAGCTGGGCTTTCTCCAACTTTTGAAGCTCTTTGAGGAAATTAGAACATGTCTGATCCCATCCTGGACCAAATTTCAAAATACATCTTTGCACACAAATTAACATCCTGGTTGTGTCACCTGATTTACTACCAAACCACACTGTCTCCTTCTATTGACCACATGCCCTCAAATCAGAGATTTTGCCTCCTCGTCATTACTGAAAAATTTTCAACTTTCCTTCCAGCTCATTCCTCATATAGGACTTATTTAAATTAGGCATTTGACAAGGCAATTTTGAAAGGCAGAAAGCAACTCACTTAAAATATATATGAAATATTTGTTGAATTTTGTGCAGTTTTTTTTTTACACATTTCCAGCATATTCCTCGTTCTTCCTTGTGTGCATCCCAGCTGATGCCATCGCTGTTTCCAATTATTGAGCATCTAGAAGCAGCTCTGGACAACTGCTCAGCATCACGTTCCCACCACCTAACCTGGGAGACAGAGTTCTTGGTTACAAAATGCCGGAGTGAAGGGCTGAAAGACACCATCCATTATAACCTTCTGTTTTCACTCACTCATAATTGTCCAAAAGTTGTCCTTTTGCTCCAAATCATTCCATGCTCTGTTTCTACCCCAGGGACGAAATTGCTTGGAAAGTCTGCACAGAAGTGGCTAAGCCAGTTTGGAATCAGGCAGCTTGGGAGGGAATATCCTTCTTCAACTGGAAAACAAATGCAGTGTATCTCTGACTGTAGACAACCCCAAACAGCCAGCCCTCCCCTCAGAGCATCAGCCCCTCCGTGTGGGTGGTCAGCTTTTCCCATGGAGGAAGTGTCTGGGAACAGAGCGGAAATGCAGAATTTCAAGAAAGAAATCACAGACGGTGTAAGTATGGATTTTTCTGTTTTGCATTTTGGCAGAGTTAAGAGAGGGGCTGGGTGCTTTATTGCCTCCAGCGCGCTGGCTGCCCTCTGTCCTGGGCTTAGCTGGCTCATTTGCACAGTGTACTGGTGAGACGTATGTGATTTATGTTCGTCTGAGCGTGGTTTCTGCCCCTCACTGGCTAGGTGACCTTGGATTTCTTCTATAACTTCCCTGAGCTTGGCTATTCTCCTAATTATAGTGGGGTTCACTGTGGGACCCACCTCATGGGCCACGTAAGATAAGAAGAAGCGGTGTAGCCAGAGCTCCTGGCCAGGGTCGGCAGACCGTGCGGGCGCCACGTAGGCTGCGGAATGGCGTGGCCGTGAAAGCGCAGCATGCGTGCAACTGCGTGTTGAACTTGCTTTTGTGTCTCCCAGCAACCATCTCCCCACTTCTGGCGACCGACAGCTTTCATTTTAGAACGCGCCCTCCCCCTTCACACGCTCAGCCCTGTGAGGCAGGTGTTCCTTGCTCCCACTCTGCCCATGGTGTCCCCGACTGTGAGCACCCACTCGGGGGTCTCTGCTGCAATGCGGGCAGAGAAGAGTGTCCGTCTCTCTCGTCTTGGGTCGCTGGGCTGCAAGGACGCCACGCGTAGCTCCTGGCAGTCATCTCCGGCCCAACAGAGGGGAGAGGGGACCCCAGAGGTAGTACAAGGAGCTCTGAAAGCCCAGTGGTCCCCTGCTTCCATTTAAGGCCATAGACTGTCAACCAATTTCTAAAAGATTATTGATTCAGTGAGGTAGTAGGAAACTTAGAGGTAAAAAGGAGAAACTTCCGGTTGTAAGCTTAAAAAGTCCTGGGGATGTAATGTATAGCATGGGGGACTATAGTTAACAACTGAACATTGCTCAGAGAGTAAATCTTAAAAATTTTCAACGTAAGAAAAAACATTTGGAAGATTTAATGTAGTGGTCATTTTGCAGTACACCTGGAAGCCGCTTGCCTGGGAAGTGAATGTGATGCCGCGAGCGGACAGCAGAGGGCGCCCAAGCCTAACAGTCTTGGCACCAAGTGTCGTCTGGAGCGGGAGGGTCCAGGGTTCCCACAGCTGTAGGACCTGAAGGAGCCGGCCCTGAAGGCCTGGGCCTGGGCCTGACCCATCGGCGTGGTCAGAGGTGACTTTCTGCGCCGACACTGTCACAGGAGACACATCTGTGGAGTTTTCCATCGAGAAGGTGAAAACTGCCTCTCCCTGCTGGGAAAGAGTTTGGTCTCTCCTCTTCCTCGCCACAGACTTACCAGCCGCTCCCTTCCCAGATCCCTCACCGGCCTGCTGGGGCACAGGGGAGGGGGGCATGCGGTGGTGCTTTCCTTCCCACTCCCTTCTCCCTAGTAAAGTCCTAAGCCAATCCCACATCCGGGGTCCTGATGGGCCTCCTAGGGGGAGGCATTATTGGTTTATTGCCTGAGTCTTGAGTTCATTTGGAGGAAAACTCTTCCAGAGCCTGAGTCCTCTGAATCACATCAGTGGCGGCAAACTGTTAGTCACAGAAGGTAGATTTGATTTTTGGAAACAGTTAAAAACTAATTTCAGAGCCAAATCTATTAAGTA
The DNA here is from genome assembly GCA_004024925.1 of Scalopus aquaticus. Taxonomy (NCBI): domain Eukaryota; kingdom Metazoa; phylum Chordata; class Mammalia; order Eulipotyphla; family Talpidae; genus Scalopus; species Scalopus aquaticus. Next base: position 15,088 of record PVIJ01002997.1, on the reverse strand, counting down.
GGAGGTGGAATAAAGCTAGAGTTCCGTGAGGAAAGGGTCAAAGGTCAGAATAGGACTTGGGTCACCATCAATGGTGGGGGCCAGGGGGTGCCCCAGAAGCCCGGAGGTACGTGTGAGAAACTGAATCTGTCCCGTGAGTTACATTGGCAGAGACCTAGGAGCCCATGATTAAATTTTAGTTTCTTCCTACTCCAAACATTTTACTATGGGTCACAATGTAAATTTAGAAAAGGAAAAAAACCCCACATGATTAAGACTTTCATTTCATTGCTTAATGTCTAAGGCTAAGGGATCCCTAAATTGTTCCCAGTAATGAAGAATTAGTTTCTCCAAAATTTCATGGTCACTCATGGAAGTATTGGGACTGGAGATTTATCCCTGTGGTTTGCTGAGAGGAGTTTATTGATGAGAAACAGGACAATTGCCATCCACAATGCCTTCTTCTTCTTCTCAGTTGTATGGCTCCCACATCCACAACACACACTGACTGTATGCTTACTGTGCGGGCCCCAGGTCAGGCATGGGGAAGGTCAGGACTGCCGTGTGCAGTTGTTCAGGTTGCACACTCTGCCACCTTAGGGGACAGCAGGTAAAGCATAGACTTGTGTTTGCTAAGCCCTGTTCCTGCAGACACGGGAAGATGACTCAAAGATAATGGGCTGGACAGGCTGTGGAGTCAGTTAAAAACAGTCCCACCACCCTGTCCAGCAATCAGTAGGACTTCAAATCCACTAGGAGGTATTAGGTTAGAAGATGGAGAGGTCTCCTCTCTTTCCCTTTTAAGAACAGGCTGTGTAGAATTAGCAAACGGTAAGAATAGAATACAGTTGGTGCACTCTGGTCCTTTGTTAGTGTCACTGGTTAATGACAGAAAGTCCATCATGAGGCTATCTCTGAAGAACTTCCAGAACCCAAGAATCTCTTCTCTTGGTCTTAGACTCAGTTGCCCCTTAAGCAGCATAAGTTTCTTTCTGCTCATCATTCATAGGAAGAAAAAAAATCCAAACTGACTGTGAAAGACATTTTTTCTTCCCCATCCGTCCAGGTTCTGCCTGCCCCTGGGCAGAGGGGGCTGTGCCCAGCTTGGCTGTGGGATCTTTTGCTCAGGATGTGGGTGCCCTTCCCCAGCTCTACCCCAACACCGTTCCTCCCACATCTGAGATAATTTCCCTGGGCACAATAACACACCTCGTGCTCCAAGCAGTGCCAATATCATATATATTATTTTATTGTTCGTCCGTTTACTTTCCATGGCAAGTGAAAAAATAATTTAAACCAAATATGTACAGAGGCTTGGCTACTTTTCCCGAGAACTTCCAGAATGATTCCCCAGCCCCTTAGCTAGCAAACAAAGGTTACCTTCCACATTTATACAAAACTCCACCTATAAAAGTCGCATGTGTAGAAAGTTTCTTTATTAGAAGCATCACATTTTGGGAAGAGGAAGGGGGTCAGGGTGGGAAGTGGAGGGTCGTGTGCAGGGCGGGGTCCACACACACCTGCCCAGGGTGGTCCCAGCTGGGGTGCTGCGGCTGGTGGGGCTCAGGTGATCTGCAGCGGGGTCTCCAACATCTCCATGAGGAAGGTGTCAATGGGCGTGTCCCCAATAAGCTTGAAGAAGAAGAGGTGCTCCAGGCACTTCAGGCCAATGGAGCGCAGGGCGGGGAGGCGCAGCAGCAGTTTGGCAAACCTGCCAGGAACAGGGGTGTTAGGAACTGGGGAAGCCCTTCCAGCAGCCCGGGCAGGAGGCTTCTCCACTCTTCTGTGATGAAGGGGGAGCTAAAGGGGCGGCCGAGACAGACCCTGCTCCTAGATAGCTTCGGGAATGGGCCAGTGCCCCTGGAGACTTCCGTCTGCAACCCCAGCTAGCTGGTGTCCCCAGTCTCTGCACCCCCATCTGCACTGTAAAGACTGGTTGAAAGACTCAGAGCAGAGGGGCCCGTGCATGTGCTGACTCCGGGTAGCGTCGCCAGGAGATGGACATGACGGAGGCCCGGCTACCAGCCAGGCAGATGAGGTTGGGGGCAGGCAGAGGTTGGGGGTTGGAGGCAGCCCCTCTCCCCGAATTTCTCATCCTGCATATTAAAGACACTCTACCCAGTGTGACCTCAGCTTGCCCAATCACACTCACACACCCTCTTCTGTAATCAAGGACCCTGGCTGGAAGGGCCGCCGGGGGAGAGCTGAGTGTGAGTTTGTCTCATGTCTGCACGTCATTTTCAGGCCCCTCCACCTGTGACATTTTTCAGCTGCTCTGTGGCCCTTCATCATCTTTCAAGATCCTTTTGAGGGCCTCCCTGGTGGCTCAGCGGTTAGGCGCTGCGCTGTGGAGCTGTCGGCAGTGGTGGCAACGCGAGTTCGACGCCTGGCCGGGGAGATTCCCACATGGCGCAGCAGACCCTCCTGCCTCGCCCGCTGCTCCCCTCAGCAGTGTACTTCAGCCATCTGCCTGTGCTGCTCCCCACTATGTCTCTGGTGAACCCTCTCACCGCCCCACACCTCTGGCCTGTACCCCAGCTTGTATGCATAAAGAAATCTTGAAAAAAAAAAAGATCCTTTTGACGTCCTGGTAAGTTATTAATGGAAACTCCACAGACACCTCCCAGTCAGAGGTCCCAGGCCCCACACCAGGCAGCCTCTGCGGCTCCAGCCGGGTCTCCAGGTTGGGCTGGGCCTTCACTGTGCAGCACCGCTATTTCACGAGAAGGTTCACACTGGAATCACAGGGCTCCTGGGAGATGTTGTGTTTCTATATTCACGCTAATGAAGCTTTAAGGAAATGTGTCTTCCAAGAAAAATAAACGGGTGTCACCTGAGAAGGTAGGGATGACTTCCCTGCATAGAAAAATGGAAGTCAACACCAATGCCAACAGGGACCTTCCAACAACTATGACTGTCACACCTCTGGGTGCGTCGGGAGGGCAGCTGGAGGGAAGCACAGGCGGAGGTCTCCCAGGCCCGCCATGAAAGGGTTGAGGGGGTTAGGGAGGGGAATCGGCTCCTCTGCAGAGGGCAAAGTGAGACCTGAAAGGAGCTCTGAAAATACAGCTTTTGACACCAACACGCCAGAGTTTCACAACATGCAAAATGCTGACTGCCCTTAGAGCGCTGTCCCTCTTGGACCTGGGAGCCGAGACAGCGCCCCTCAGAGAGAGTCCGGGAGGGCCCTGAGGTCCTGACTCCCATGTTTGGCAGCAAGGGAGAGTCACAACCTTTGAAGTTGTGTGGGTGGAGGGGGAGCCAGCATGCTGGGGGCAAGGGGGAGGAAAGGAAAGGGGTGTGCGTGCAAGCCCTGCCCTTCCACAGTTTTCATCTGCCTTCTGGCTAGGCAGCCCAACTCTTTCGCCCCGGTGCCTTGCACTTCTGAAAAGTGTCCATGGGGGGGCAGCACTCAACCACTGAGAAAACTACCCTAACTTGGTATTTCAGGATCCCCTTCTAGCAGTTTCTGGGAACCAGAGGTGAGGGCCTGCAGCACCCTTACCTACTTGGTTGAGCCAAGTGACATCCTTTATGTATCTGCTCAGCTTCAGGTGATCACCTCTGTCCAGGCTATGCCGGATGCAGGCAGGGAACATGCACAGGGCCAAGCCCAGCACCCCCGTCTCTGGGCCCCCAGGCTCTGTCCTCATCCAGGTAACAGCATTGACATGTTTCCCTAATGCCTAGAAGCAGCCCAGGCCCCAAGTCACCCCCTTCCCAGGAAAACAGTCGGGGTCCACAGTGGGTAAGCGATATTCATTAGAAATAACCTAAGGTGGATCACAGGGCAGTGACTAAACAAATTAGTCCATCCACCCCATGAAATATCACAAAACCATCGAAAACAACCATTTTATATATCTCAATAATATATTTCTGATAAAATGTCTCAAATGGCTAAGGGAAGAAAATAAGACTCCAAACTGTTATGATTGCATATCTGCAATGACAGTTGACCTTTGAACAATGCAGGGTTTAGGGGTGCTGACCCCCATGCAATCAGATATCTTAGTATAGTTCTGACTCCCCAAAATGTTAACTACTGCCATCCCTTGGTCTTCTCGGGGAACTGGTTTCAGGATTTCCATGAACACCAAAATCCTCAGGTGCTCAGTCCCTCACAATCCGCCCTCTGCGACCCATTGGCAGGCTGTTGAGTGGGCCACTGGAACCCGCCGATACAGAGTCAGCTGCATTTACTGAAAAAAAATCTGCATGAAAGTGAGCAGTTCAAGCCCGAGTTGTTCAAGGGTCAGCTGCACACAGTCTGTGTATGCATGCATAAGCTCGAGGGCACTGGAGAGAAACGGGCCCCCAAAATCTACCGCCAATTTCTATTACTTGTTTTATTTTTTAAAAATATTTTCCTTACTTCCACCAAAACATGTTTTGGTTTTTTTCCCCCTGTTTTTAAAGAACTAAACAGCAGAGCCTAGAACCAATTACAGGAAATGGGTGAGCCTGATCTTGTAACTCCTAAGGCTTTGCCCACTGTATGTCCTGAAAAAACAAGTTTAATGTTGCCTGAGAGCTGGAAGATTCGGGAGAAATCATCCAACACAGGCTTTCAGTTAGCACTTTTCCGGAACTCCCATCAGCCACGAGCTGAGCAGTTGCTGCAGCTGTAGAAGGGATGGCCAGGTGCTTGCCAAGTCCGCTGCCCCTTTCCTCCTTGGCACCACCTGCAAACACAAACACCTCTCTCCGGCCCATGAGGCTGACCTCGGCTGACAGATCATCTGGGTGCAGAAAGTGAGGCTCTGGGATGTGGCGAGTCCCAAGGAGGAGGAAGCCTTGGGCCCTGAGCGACTGCACGGAGGAGTCGCCTCTCTAGCCTGACTGCCTGCCCAGAACTCATTTCTCAGCAAGAACTAGACAGGCCGTGTTCCACAGCCGGTGTGAGGGGTGTGAGCACAGTGCATCTCCCTGGTGCACCCGGCGTGCCCGTCACCCAAGGGCTGACGCTGCCCACCTGCATTTATTCGTCACCTCCTATAGAACAGCAAAGCCCAGTCTCCTCTGGACATTTGATACATGCTGGCTTATGATCCAGGAAAAACAGCTGGATGGAAATTAGACTTTACAAAGGATTAAGAGTCATCTGTAAGAATTGGAATCATATGAAGTTAAACATAAAAACAAAACTAGTATTCTTAAGGTAGTTTTCTCAGGTTTCATTTTTTGATTTTCCTGTGATATTTAGGGATCATAGTCTCTTTTTAACCAGTTAGCAGAAGGGGAAGTTTTCACTTGGCTGTGCTTTGGGAAAAGTCTTTTTTTTTTTCCTAACAACTGGAGAACACTTCTGCAGCTAGCAAGCTGCAGCTAATGATGCCACAGCCGTGCAATCATTTGCTTGTTCATCCAACATGGAGAGATGTATATATCTGCCAGGCACTGCTTTAGGCTCTGCTGGGGAGGGGTGGGCAAGACAGCAGTCCGGTTTCATGGAGCGTACATCTAGTGACTTTCAGCTTATTATGAAGATGAAAAAACTTTTGAAAAAATCCAAACCATGCCTCCTGCACAGGGCCATTCATTAAACGATAGTAAGAACATTTGTTGTTGTTAGTACCGTTCTCCAGCACTCGCTCACCTGCCTGGTTGTTCTGGATACTTCTGCTTGGTGTAGGCCTCCAGGGTGGCGTAAACCTTCTCACGCAGAGTCTCTACCTCAGAGGGGTTGGACAGACCCTTGGCATCTGCAAGAAATGACTGGTTTAACTTCTTGATACACACGTGAGGTGGACACCTTCCATAAAGGCTGTGCCCATTCACCCTGCCACCTCCCCTAGTGCCACCACAGACAGGTTGCATGGGGAACAGTGGTGACATAAAGAGTGACAGTTATTTGTGCCCTCAGCTCTTCTTTCTGTGCCTGGACTTCCAATAAACTCTTGGGTTAAAGGCACTGACTGCTGAGAGCTTCATTATATCCAAGCAATTCTCGAAATTGTTCCTTTACACCTCTGCTGAGTGTCTCGTACATGCTGAGCAAGGACTGAGGGGTGAGATGGGGCACAAGAGGAGAACAAACCCACGTCCTGCACCAATGAGCTAACAGCCTCCTTCCGGAGATGAAGCAGGTGCACGGGCGACTCTGCACCTCAGAATACGCATCTCCCTTGATGCACCATCTGGCAAAGCTCATCACTGCCTCCTTCTGGAAATACTCTTCCCACTTGGGGGACACCACTCCCACGGTTCTCTCCTCAGAGTCCTTTGCTGCCATTTCCTTTCCTCTTCCAACTCTAAAGTCAGCGTGCCCGCAGCCCTCGTCCCTGCTCCACCTTTGCTCTCTCCCTGGATGAGCTCCTCTGTGTCAGAGCCTTCCCTCCCTGCCGGGGCTAGGCAGATGGCTCCGATGCACATCTCCATCCTGGCTTCTGCTCTCAACGCCAGACTCAGAAACCACTGCTTCCTGGATAGCTACCCTTGGACATAGACCATCCAGATTGCAACGGTCAAAGACCAACTCCTGATTCCCATCTGCCCTCCCTACGAACCCACATATTTCATTGACCCATGGGTCAATGAAAACTCCATTTCCAATTTTCAGGAAAACAAAACAAAAACTCTGAGAATTATATCTCTCACCCCTTTCACATCCATCCACAAACCCTGTTGAATTTATTCCAAAATAATATCCATAACCTCACCACTTCCTACCCCCTCCTTCACTGCTCCCCTCGACCACAGTCACTTGTCAGCTCCCCAGCATGCACACTCCACACCATTCAAGTCTTAGCAAGATGGCTCCAGGAGTAGAGGCCATGAAGAGCTGACTGTCTGCCTCCCCCAGGCACGGCCTTCTGCATCTGAGCTGAGCTGGAGAAACCAAGACCGTCAGTCTCCAAGTTGACCACAGAGGAGGGGAGCGTCACCTGGGTTGAACAGCACAATGGCGCGCAGGCACCCCAGCTCCGACTTGTCCATCTGCATGTCCTTCATTTTGGAGACGAGCTCAGTCAGAACTCTGCTCATGGGAAACAACGGCAGGTGAAGAGCAGACCGTGAGCACCAGGTCAAGCACTGATAAAATGAGTGCAACTGATACTTATTATGTGCCCACCCCTCTCCCAGATGATGAGCCTAGTACGAGGTGCTCAGAGGTGAGTATGGTGCAATTCCCAATCTCAAATGGCTCACGGTCTAGCTGGATAAACAGACGTGGGAACAAAATGCAGCAACACAGTCAATAACTAACTGAGCCAAGGCTAAGGGGACACCAAGGAGGAAGCTGTGAATGACGGGGTGTGGGCCGCAAAGGCGACCTCGAGGATTGGAAAACTAGTAGAAAAGTAACAGGCAAAGCAGGGAAAGGGCATCCCATGTCTGGCAGAACCAGCAAAGGGGGACACTCAGTGGCAAGGCAGACATCGCCAGGCCCCGTGACCAGAGCTGAACCAACCAGAGACCACATGGGTCTGTGGGAAACATACGGGAAAGGGCAGGGATAAAAGCAGAGGCCTCACGGGTGGTCGTGCACATGGCCTGCAAATCCACCTGTGATGGAGGCAGAAAGGGGCCGTGGAGCCGGGCATTGGACAGAGGGACTACATTCAACCATGACCTCTTCCCAGTCCTCCATCCTCCACCCCGTCATTACTCCCCACTCGTTCCATTCATCTCTGCACGTCACAGGGCTTTATCTTCCTTTAGCCTCATCTAAGACACAGAATCCCAGACAGAGCTTCTGGCTGCCTGACAAGATGGGTCTGTTTTTGCCACAGACCACCCCTGGCCCCGCCAGAGTTCCTGGTACAGGGTCGAGCGAATACCTCAGGCTGTCTATCCTGCTTCCTACAGTCCGATCCTGGAGCCTCTTCCCACCCTTGGCTGCAGGATGAACAGTTCACCCTCCCCAAGCCCAGCTTACTAGGCCACGTTTATGACTAGTCTCTTCTTTGGAATCCGACAGGATAACAGCTTCCCCCATCTTCCCAGCCCTATGCTGGCCTCTGGCCCCATTTCGTGGTAGCAAATCTTTATTTTAATCTTGCTCTCGTTCCCCAGGTTACGTCCTCATATGCTTACTAGTATCTGCTTCTAGCCACATGCAGCTGTCTGAGCTATCCCTCCTACACCTCAGAACACACACCCCAGGTCCACAGATACACACGCATGTGAACATGTATGTGCACACATGCACACACACAGCACCAGCACAGAGAGATTCACCTGTCAAAGATGGAGCCAACACCGGCACTGTGGGCACTGCTCCGGTGCACATGCAAACCCGTGGCCAGAAGGATGCCATCCTGCACAGAGACTGAGCGGTGGGAGAAGGAGGCGATCAGCAGCTCATTCCACCCTGCAAAGAGGAGGAGGGGCGCTGAGGGAAAACTCACCGTGTTCTTGCTTCATTGACAATCGCCCAGTGTTTCTATTGCTATCCCCACATAATAAAAGCAGAATCTGAAATCCTGGGAGATTAAAGCTGGTTAAGACCACAGCTAATTAGTGAGAAAAAGGAGGATAAGATTGAGGTCTCCTGACTTGTGGCTTTGCACATACCCCCGGTGTCCTCAGTGCAGCCCGAATGGGAGCTTGAGGATAAGGACTCTTCACCTCCCCGACCTTACCCCCAGCCCCCCCTCCATCAATAAACACCGACTGAATTGTTAACAGGTGCCTGTACTATGTTAGCTGCCATGGTGGGTGATGTGATTATGCCACATGGTGTCTGCCCCCGGGACCTGACATCCTAGTTTTATTTCTTTGGCATTTTCTATTAGTCTCAGCACAGAATGTAGTCTTTGGTCAACACTCAGTAATTGCTCATTATCTAACAGGGGTGGAATGAGTGGACCAGCCCCCAGTGCTCAGCCAATCTTCCTGCTAGCACAGTGACCAAGAGGAGAAATGGTTTATGTCAACGGCACAGCATCCCGGAATTGAACGCAACACACAGACTCTTCAAATAGGAAGGCACCTTGGAATCTATCTAGCTCAAGCTTGAATAAAAGTGTCTTCCCTTGTGAAATGGGAAGGTCTCTATTTTCCAGTTTCACGAAAATAATGAAACACTACTTCAGATTAATCTCAACCACAATGACTTAATTCTCTCGGAAAATTAAATCAAATAATAAAACCATGGTGAAATGGACACGGGAAAAAAGGAGTCTTATTCCTCCATTAACAATGTTTCATTTGGGAATAAAAGTTTTGGGGAAGGGCCACCCAAATCGAAGAACTTACAAATAATATAATAAAGAACAGGCCTGGAGAGGGTTATGCTGTCATCTGCTTAGGTGGGTGACAGCCCCATCAGGTCGGTTGTGTGGGGATCCCAAGCCAATCTCAAGATGGCAGCCCAAGCGATTGCACCAAGAAGGCAGGAGCCCTGCAAACCTTTACCTGCCCGAAGCAGAATGACCTGGTCCTCCAAGGTGAGATCTGAGAAGTGGGGGATACGCTTGGCCCATTCCACGAGAGTGAAAAGCTGCTTGTCCGCAGCATGGCATATGTTGGTGACAGGGTCATTTGTCTGAAAAAGGAACAAAAGCACATTGAGGCACAGATTCTGGGACTCCAATACACCCTTCTCCATCTCCAGTCCCATCCAAGAGACGGCAGGTAGATGGCGGTCCCAGCGCACATACCGAGTTCTCCATGTTCATGTCACCATAGGATTCCGTCTTTGGTTCAACAGCAAGTTCAGCTTCTAGAATCCTCTCCACAGGCATATCCTCATGGCTGCTACTGGCACATTCTGCCTCACTCTCGGCCCGCTCCCGGCTCCTCTGCCTTTCTTCTTGCACAGCTGGCATGCAGAAGTACACAGACAAGTTACCATAATGCCCAGGCCAACTATGGGCAAGTTAGTTACCTTCCTAAGCCTCAGTTTCTTCAACTGTAAAATGGACATCATCACAGTACTAAATCAGGCCTGTTGTAATGTTGACAGATCAAACAAAGGCAGCAAACTATTTGCTTATGCTCATGTAGAACTATGGGTTACTTGTCCATGTTCTATCCAGTTCATCACAGTGAGTACTCTAAGACATTTGCATTTTAAGCCTTAATAACCTCTGATCCTACCCTCTGTTTTAATGAGCCACTCACCTTGCTATCCTGCTTCTATATCCTTCCTCCACCTGCCACGTCTAATAATTTATGGGCATGCAATAGTTAAGGAAGAAGCACACTGCTTTAAAAACTCCCTCTGTCAGATCCTATGCGTCATCCTTGGCATTCACGTCCCATTAGGTCTGCTCCTAGCACACCGGCCTGAACACAGCATCACCCGAGCCAGCTTGTCAGAGATAATCTTCAGGGCGCCAAGTGGGCATTTAGTAAGTGAAGGGGTGGAGGAGTGGCCCCTGATGACATTTCAGATTCAGAAGCTGATTTTAGGGGCTGGGGAAGGCATACTGGCAAAAGTGTAGGCTGGAATGATCTCAGCCTCCCAAAAGAGCAAAATTTTGCATCAAAGTCCCTTCCAACCTTCATATTCCTCTGGGCCTGTGCATTGGGATGTCAGGCAGACCCCTTTCCCAACCCTGTCTCCCCATCAAGAGAACAGTCTCTGTTGGGTGAGCTCCCATCACACAGAAAGCTACAGTTTCCATCTTATTCTCAGTAGCAATGACGGAATTCAATATTAGCACACATTGTTTTAAAATCTGAAGAATCAAGGAAATGATATTCTGAGCAGGTGGCTACTCCCCTAGCAACTTCTGCTTGTCAGCTTCTCTTTCTTCCTCTCCACGGCCACTCCCAAAACATCTCCTACATTCTGGGGGAATAAAGACCCACAAGACTGTGGAATGAACTAGAACTGGGGTGTGAATATGCAAACAATAGCATTGAGACCTCAAAGCAGGTTCAGAGAAGGAAGTGGCTATAGAAATATGACTTACACCCAAAGTCTCTGGTAGAGATACACCAAGAAGCCAAGAACCAAGGTGAGAATGACATCCGTGGTCAGGGGAGAGTGAGGGCAGGAAGAAAGGGAAGAAAGAATAAAGCAGAGAGGTAAGAAAAAGAAGAAACAGAAGAGCCAAAGAAAAGAGGGGAAAACAGGACAGGCTAGAGCAAAAAACATTTACCTTAAATCAAATAGGTCTTTCTCAAAATGGGCTCAGCACTTCCTACCCAAATGACATTGGACATGGGACTTAGTCTACTCAGCCTCAGTTTCTCTGCATGTAAACCGGGGGTTGTGATACTTATCTGGGATTGCTTTGTGAGTACCAAGTGAAATAATAATCGAAAGTTCACAAAAAACTCTTTCTCCTTCCCTTTGTGTCTCTCTATGGTCCTCCCCTGCATCCCCTTCCTGCCTCTTCCTCCCCTCTACATTTCTCTTCCTCCTTCACCCTCACTTCTGTCCATGCTGTCAATCTTCATTCACTAACAACATATGGAGACATCATATGTATTTTTATTATCAGTTGGATTTACTGGTTAACATGATTGCTTTTTGCAGTAATTTTTTAAAAGGTAGGTTAATGGGCTTCTATTTATCTTGACTTTAAAAGATGGGAGGGATCAAATTAAGTTCCTTTTGTGTTCCTCAATTGCTTTCTTCTACAGATTTGTAACACTCATGAAAAGTAACCTTCAGGCTTCACAGAAACAACCTTGGCTTCAAGGAATTCCAGTTTGAGCCCGGTGTTAGCATTTACTGAGTGAGCCTTTGCTATCCACTTCTCTTTGTGCCATAAATCTCACAGCCATAAATGAGCAGTCATCTCTCCGCGCTGGAGGATGTCTTCCATGTGGCACATTCTAAGCTGTAGCTACCACATACATCAGAGGACAGCAGTGATCCCAAATAGTACCAAACTCCCACTTTCCAAGGAGTTATCTATTAACCCAACATATATTTACTGTGCATGTACTACACCAGCCAAAATGTATGGAGCTCCTCTATGTTCTCAGGAAACACTCAGCTCAACACTATATAAATTATGCCTCACTCAACGCTCACAATAAACCTGTGAAGTACTATGAGCCACAGAGAGGTTAGGTAACCTGCCTGAGGTCACAGAGCCATGGAACCATCATGGAACCACATGGAACCATCATGTAGATCCAAGTTAATGATCCCCTCCCCACCCTGCTCAGTGCTAACACCGCTGTGCTGCACAAAGGCATAAGCCCACAGAGATGTCATATGGTACCCACAACTATGCAAACTACATTATCATATATCAGGGAAATAGGCTTCCCCAGAATCCCTGAAGATTTTTTGATGGCCTGGAAGTCAGAAAGTCCCAGTCCCATACCAGTTCAGACATTGGCTTGCTGTGTAAGCTTAGGCAGGTACCTAGTTTCTCAGAACCCCCATTTCTTCTTTCAGAAAATGAATGTGCAAATGGACATCAGCAAATAGCCAATGTCCATTCCAGTGTCAGCATTATGTTTGCCATAAAGGCAATGGGGTCTGGCCCCTGCTTCCAGGCAGGTGAATTCCGAGTCCACCCTAACCTCATCTTTCCATCTGCCCAACTCTCTAGCAATGTAAATTCCATAGCCTGCATTATATTTTCCAGGTTTTTACTCTTTTTGTCCTCAGGAAGATGTTCAAACTGACCCCCAAACTCTATAAACCAAGACCTGACATGATAGTGGTGAGGGGACAGCTGCCCAGTCGCCTTATGAAAGTGGCACTTCATGTAGCGAGATGAGATGGACTATCTCCTCACCTTCTCTTTGTCAGGGTAAATAGTGCTGATTCCTTCAGCAATTCCTTTTTTCCCCTCCTCCTAATGTTTATTACTCCATTTTCATCACTCCCATTTCTCCACATTACTGTTTAGTAATGCACAACTCAGAACTGGACTCAGTTTCCTATCGCAGAATAAGAACAATGCTCACTGAAAAGAAGGACGGCCAGGCTCTTACAGCCTACATAACCCTGTTCTGATTCTTTGTTTGTTTGCTTGTTTGTTTTAAAAATTTATTTATTTATGCATACAAGAGCTGGGTGTAGTCCAGAGGTGTGGGTCAGTGAGAGGATTCACCAGAGACAGAGTGGGGAGCAGAACAGGCAGATCCACCAGAATACACTGCTGAGGGGAGCAGCAGTCGAGACAGGAGAGGTCTGCTGCACCATGTGGGAAGCTCCCTGGCCAGGGATCAAACATGTACTGCAGTGGCTGCTGATAGCTTCATAGTACTGAAACTCAACCCCTGGGCCACCAGGGAGGCCCCCCACGCTTCTGTTTTTAAATGAAAGCACAGACTTCTGGCCACTTGACCTGTGACCCCACTGACCCTGTCTGAGTTGGGGGATATTCAGGCTGACTTTTGAGACTGGGAAAAGCAGAAATAACCACCTCTCTGACTAAAGCCTCATGGGATTAAGAAAAATTATTTTTCCAAGTCAACCTAAAACTTACTTTATATTCTGTGAGGGGAAAAAAATGATCCCCGTAGCAATCATGCTCTTGCTGATGAGACACACTCTTTGGGGCCATTGATTTTGTTTTGACTGTCATGGTGGCAGAAACAACAAAAAGTATCAATTATATCCTGGGGAAGAGAAGACAATCTCCACAAACTGATTTTTCACATCACAGGTTCTAGTCAATACGATCATCCACCCCTCTAAAGCAAGTATGACCTACACATGAGGTAGTTGCTCACTTAGTATTGGATGTATGAATGAATTAATGAATTATTTTTTGGGAACTCCTGCACTGTTAAAGCTTTTGACTACAATATTCAGTTTAAACCATCCATCCATTCAGTCAAAAAATATTTACTAAATGCCTACTCCGTGCTAGTTACCATTGATATAGCAGTGGAGGGGGCGAACTAGAATAAAAACCTGCCTTCTAGATGAAAGACAGAGGACAAACTAAATATGTGAGATATCATAAGTGCTGTGGAGAAGAGAATAGGAATTGTTGGGAGTGGCAGATGCAATTTTGGAGAGTGTGGTCCAGCAGGACTATACAATAAGTTGATGATCAAGTTTAAGTCTAAAGGGAGAGCTGACACTTCCATGCAGATACTTCAGGAGAGAGTATTCCAAGAAGACAGAAAAGTAAGTGCAAAAATCCTGACGTGGGAACACCACTAGGGGCCCAGCACAAAGACCAAGAAGCCCGGAACAGAGATACAGTGGAGCAGTGAGATCAGTTACAACCTTGAAGTCATAACCAGGATCTTGCCCTTTTTTCTGAGTAGAAGGGAAGGCACTGAAGGATTGTGGTGGAAGGGTCTGAACTGACCCACTTGTTCAAAGTGTCATGTTGGTTGCTCTGTTAGGAGAAATTGCAGGAAGGCAAAAATGGAAGCAAGGAGACTTCTGGGAATCTATTTGGAACGGTACAGAAGTTAATGATAGCTTGGATAACGGGGGTGGCCATAGAAGTAGTGAGACATGGAAAGATTCTGGACACATTTTGATGGCAAGACAAAAGCCCCTCACCCTTGGAGTGTGGAATATGAGAGAAAGAGAGGAGATTGGTGGGGTTTGATCCAGCCAACTGAAAATGGCCATCATCCCAAAATGGAGAAGACCACACGATGAATTAGCAGGGCAGGGGAGATTATCAGGATCGCAGGCTTGGGACTGTCCATTGGAGGCGCCTGTTAGATAGCAGGGCCGTCCTGCATCTAGTTCCTGCCTCCCCTGCAAGAAAGGAGGCTCAAGCTGAGTTCTGATCCAAAAGTAAGAGCTTGTTTCTGACCCTGACCCTGTTTCTTCTGCTAAAGAATGGTGAGGGTTGAGTCAACCACTGTGAGGGTCACCTCCATCTCAGACTTGCTGAGATACCAAGATTATTGTTAGCTTCTTGTAAGTGTTCTCTCTTAGCAGGGGCTCGAAGACCTTTTCCTTCACTGCCCTTTCTCCACAGAAAAGAAGTTCAAGAATGAAAAGTCACCTAGGACTTACTAAATGACTGTTTTTTCCTTACTCTGAGTCACCATTAAGACCATGTACCTAGGAACTCACACAACTCAACAAAAACAAAGCCAACAACCCAGTCAAAAAATGGGCAGAAGAGCTCAAAAGGCACTTCTCCAAAGAAGAAAAGCAAATGGCCAACAGATACATGAAAAAATGCTCAACATCACTTATAATCAAGGAAATGCAAATCAAAACCACTATAAGATACCACCTCACACCTGAGAGGATGGCACA